>CAUYSK010036602.1:0-73916 GCA_963575035.1 Avahi laniger
ACGACATTACAGCTGGGAGCATTTGTTTATCAGAAACCACCATAAAGTCAAAAGAGGTTTATAAAACACAACCAACCAAGGATTAGTATCAAACATGTATAAAGAATTTCAGCCGGGCGGTGGCTCACGCCGGTGATCCTAGCACTCTGGGAGGCTGAGGCGGGAGGATTGTTTGAGCTCAGGAGTTCGGGACCAGCCTGAGCAAGAGTGAGACCCTGTCTCTATTAAAAATAGAAAGAAATTAGCTGGACAACTAAAAATATATAGAAAAAATTAGCCGGGCATGGTGGCGTATGCCTGTAGTCCCAGCTACTCAGGAGGCTGAGGCAGGAGGATCGCTTGAGCCTAGGAGTTTGAGGTTGCTGTGAGCTAAGACGACGACAAGGCACTCTAGCCCAGGCAACACAGTGAGACTCTGTCTCAAAAAAAAAAAAAAAAAGAACACTTAAAATCTAACGTCATTAATTTTCAGGAATATAATATATTAGTAAGTACAGTCATCATGTTGTACGATAGATCTCTTGAACTTAGCTCTTCCAATCTAACTGAAACTTTGTATCCTTTGCCCAATGCCGCCTCCACCTCCTGGTAGTGGCCATTCTCCTCTCTACTTCTCAGTTGTCCTTACTTAGATTCCACATAGAAATGAGGTCATGTGGATTTTGTCTTTCTGTGCTTGGCTTGTTTTATTTCAGATAATGTCCTCCAGGTTTATCCATGTTATTGCAAATGATAGGATTTCCTTCTTTTTAAAGGCATTCCGTTGTGAATATACACCACATTTTCTTTGTCCATTCATGCATTGATGGACACTTAGGTGGATTCTTTATTTTGGCTATTGTGAATAATGTTATGATGAACATGGGAGCACAGATCTCTCTTTGGCATATTGATTTCATTTCATTTGGATATATACCCAGTAGTAGGATTGCTGGATCACATACTACCATTGTAATTTTTTGAGGAACCTCCACACTGTTTTCCATAATGGCTGTAATAATTTACATTGCCACCAACAGTGTGCTAGAGCTTTCTTTTCTTCATGTTCTTTCTAACACTTGTTACCTTTCAAATGACTATGGTGTTTCTTAATTTCTTCCAGATTATTTTTCTTAGTACAAATATTCATTCCAATGTTAAAGTATCTTCATATTTGAAAATAATCAGCAAATAG
This sequence comes from Avahi laniger, assembly GCA_963575035.1. Classification (NCBI taxonomy): domain Eukaryota; kingdom Metazoa; phylum Chordata; class Mammalia; order Primates; family Indriidae; genus Avahi; species Avahi laniger. Next base: position 1,175 of record CAUYSK010036602.1, read on the forward strand.
AAAAAAACATTTGGATAGCCAACTGAAGGAAGGTTTGCTTTCAACCAGAAATCTTAGGAATCATGTATCACGGATTATATGTTTAAAGGAAGAATCTCTCTCCCCTCTTTTTCCCGTAAACTCCAATATTAAAATGTCTAATAACAGAATCTCTGCTATAATACTCTGAAAGATTAAAAATAATCTCTGGTTGAAAGTGTTTGCTAATATCCCTATTTTGTATGATAGTCCATAATTCTTGTTGATAAGTCAAATTGCTGTAGAAAACACCTTTATTCCAAATCTAAACTTCTATCACTTTTACTCACTGATCCTAGTATTATATCCCAAAGTAATTTCCTCTCCCACGTGGTATTACTCCAAATGATGAATAAAGTTATAGTTATCCTTCTTATTTTAATCAAAATAAAATGTTTCAGTTTTTTTCAGCTATTCCTCGAATAACTCATTTTTCAAATTTGTTACCAAAACTGTTGCCTTCCAATTACAGGCTCCAGATTTGATCTCCCTAGGTTGGAATCTCAGCTCAGCTGTCTACTATCTGTGTAATCTCAGGCAAGTGTTCAATGTTCTAGTGTCTGTTTCTTCATGTGTAAAATAGGAATAAAAATAATATTTACCTGATAGGTTTTATGGGGGTTGAGAATTTATGTAAATGTTTGATTAAAAAAATAGCCTAATGTACAAGGTATGGTTTAGATAAACTCAGAAATAAAAATGGAAATATTACTTTTGATGTAAAATTTTATTTCTGTTCAAGAAGTAAAGATTTCATTGACTATTTTAGGCATTTCACTACATTTTTAGATTATATTGCTATTGTAGTAAACTGAAAGTCCAAGAAGAGCTCTCGTTGACCCAAGATTTTTTCAAGCTGTAGTTGGGCAACTGATTTTTAGAATCAAAATGCATGATTTTGCATTGATTTTTGCTACATTTAACATTTTCCGTTTCATTGTTTCAGAGTTCTGAATTCTCTTTGAACTTTTTTAGCCATCAAAAGTATTTACCATCTTTCTTGACTATGGTTAATCACTTTAAAGTGATACTAGCCCCTAGTTCTGTTTATTGTGTTCCTTAATGTTCCTAAACAGCAAACCTACACACCAGAAATCTTTACAAAGGGATCTCCGTTTTCCTGAGAGTAAATGAGAAAGCTTATCACATAGAGCTCATGCACAGCAGATGCAAGTTCATTGTACGCTGAATTTCTCCTCTTACAAAGCTTTTTTTTTTTTTTTTTAAGAATGTAAGTAACTGCTCTCCAAACAACGAGAAGAAGCATTTTTCCGAGTGGCGATGCCGTTCGGAATAATTGATCATTTCCAACTGGACAAAGTATCTGCATCATATGGCTACTATAGTAAATTTGATGGACGTTACAAAGTTCTATATTAGAGTTTACTGCAAGTATTGCTTAGCAGTTTTTTAAACAGGGAGTTATAAAGGCAATAACTTGATTTCTGATGTCTAGACGTTCTTTGCCACATGACTCCATCAAGGAAGGCTGAGACTCAGGCTGTCCCAACCTGCGTAATTTATATAGTTGAGGCCTATTTTCACTGTCAAGAAGCCAAATCCCTCAGGCAGCCTTGCCAAAGAACTGTTCCACTCATTTTTTTTTTTTTTTCATCCCTGAGGCCTTCATTCTAGCATTGGCTCCCCTTATTAACAAAAAGCAGGAAACAAGCTCCTATTTGTGAGATAATGTATTTTCCACTAAAAGAAGTTGAGCCCTTAGAGAAAATCATCCCTTTTCAAGTCATTAGCTTTTCTAGGAAGTTGACTGTCTATATATCTAATGCTCATGAGCTGATTCTGAGGTATGCCTTCAAACATATTTGTTGGGCTTAAGTGACTAAATGGATAATACTGTATCCCTGTAAAATGAAATGTTTTTTTTCCTGGGTCAAATCCTTCTAAATAGCAATGAATCATGAAGATCAGAGGGGTGTCTTTTCTGTCTAATTACTCCTACACTAGCCTTGTGAGGAGCAGAGGTGGGAGGCTGGGAATGAGATCTGCAAATCCCAATTTAAAAAATTAGAAGATCATAATTAAAATTTACTATTATATGATAGATCATATGTTAACTCATATTTTTTTCTTGACAACAAGGCATGAGAGAAATTGAAAGAGGACTTGGCAGAAAGTTAGAAAACCTGAAATGTAGTGCTATTGTGGCCAAAGTGTGATTCTGTCAAATTGAACTAATGACTTTTCCTTTCTGGGCTACAAATTCCTCATAGGTAAAAAGAGGGATCTGGACTCAGGTAAATTCTATAACTCTTTCCAGTTCTGATGCTTTAGAAGATACAGGCTAAGGCCCCACCTTGAACAAATATAGCACAAGGAGTATAGAGAGTGAGAAAAGAAGGAAAAGGGAATTTCAGGGCAGAGAAATGTGTCCAGATCTGAGGATCAGAAACAAAACAGCAGAAGAAAGAGGTAGGTTATGTAAACGCAGATCAGCTTTGCCTGTAGCACATATTTCCATACAACAGAACAGCGAGGAGACTTTTTATGGTTAGAGACCTGGGGAAAGGTGTATTACCAAACTGTTTCTTTCGGCTTTTCTACCTTTTCTTGGTTCCAATCCATGGAAGCTATGATTTCTCTATCTGAATAATAAAACATAACCAAGGAATCAGGAATGAATGCTCATTATTCTTTGTAGATCTGGTAGGATTTGGCTGTGAATCCATCTGGTCTGGGGCTTATTTTGATTGGAAGACTTTTTTTTTTTACTGTTTCAATCTTGCTACTTGTTATTGGTCTGTTCAGGATTTCTATTTCCTCCTGATTCAGACGTGGGAGTTTGTGTGTTACCCCAAATTTTTTAATTTACTCTGTATTTTATAGTTTGTGTGCATAGAGGTTTTCATGGTAGTCGTGTATGACAGTTTGTATTTCTGTGGTATCGGTTGTAACGTCTCCTTTTTCATTTTTGATTGAACTTATTTGAGTCTTTTCTATTACGGTTAATCTAGCTAGCAATCTATCAATTTTGTTTATCTTTTCAAAGAACCAAATTTTTGTTTTATTTATCCTCTTTTTATTTTGTTTTTTTGTTGTTGTTTTTGTTGTCGTTGTCGTTATTTAGTTCTGCTCTGAGCTTTGTTGTTTCTTTTTTTCTGCTAGTTTGGGATTTGGTTTGTTCTTTTTCTAGTTCCTTGAGGTGTGACATGAGATTGCTAATTTGTGATCTTTCTGTCTTTTTGAGGTAAGCACTTAAGGCTATGAACTTCCCCCTTAGCATTGCTTTTCTGTATCCCATAGATTTTGGAAGCTTGTGTTTTCTTTATTGTTCAGTTTGAAAAATCTTTTGATGAAATCTTAATTTAATCATTGACAGTGGGAAAAGGATACCCTATTTATTAATGGTGCTGGTAAAATTGGATAGCCACATGCAAAAAAATGAAACTGGATCCCTATCTTTCACCATACATAAAAATTAACTTGATAAAATAAAGGCTTAAATGTAAGACCCAAAATCATAAAAATTCTAGAAAAAATTATAGGAAAAACTCTTGTAGAGATCAGTGTAGGCAAGGAATTTATAAGACCCAAATAACAAATACAACAAATACAGCAACAACAAAATAAATGAATGGGACTTAATTAAATTAAAAATTTCTGCAGAGCAAGAGAATTAACAGACTAAATAGACAATGTACAGAATGGCAGAAAATATTCACAAACTGTACAGAATGGGAGAAAATATTCATAAATTGTACATCCAACAAAGGACTAATACCCAGAATCTATAAAGAACTCAGAGAAATCCCTAAGAAAAAAACAAATAACCCTATTAAAAAGTGGGCAAATAACATGAATAGAGTCTTCTCAAAAGGACATACACAAATGGCTAACAAACATATGTAAAAATACACAATATCAGTAATCATCAAGAAAATGCAAATTAAAACCACAATGAGATACCTTACCCCTATCAGAATGGCCGTTAACAAAAAATCAAAAAGCAGGAGATATTGGTATGGATACGGTGATAAAGAAATGCTTATATACTGTGGGACTGTAATTAGTATAACCTCTATTGAAAACAGTATAGACATTCTTAAAGAACTAAAATTAGACCTACTATTAGATCCAGCAATCCGACTATTGGGTATCTACCCAAAAGAAAAGAAGTCATTATATCAAAAAGACACCTGTACCCAAATGTTTGCCATAGCACAATTCACAATTGCAAAAATATGGAATCTACTTGAGTGCCCTTAAATTGATGGCTGGACAAAGAAAATGTGGTGTGTGTGTATATATACATATATACACACATACACACACATATACAAAATAGAATCCTAAGCCATAAAGAGGAATGAAAAAATGCCTTTTGCAGCAACTTGGATGAGACTGGAGAACATTATCCTAAGCAAAGTGTCCCAGGAATGGAAAAACAAACACCACATGTTCTCACTAATAAGTGGGAGCTAACCTATTGTCATATAGTGGCGTAAAGCTGTGGTCCCCGACCCCCCAGTCCACGGCTTGTTGGAAACTGGGCTGCACAGCAGGAAGTGAGCAGCGGTATTTACAGCTGCTTCCCAGTGCTTGCATCACTGCCTGAGCTCTGCCTCCTGTCAGATCAGTGGCAGCATTAGATTCTCATAGGAGTGTGAACCCTACTGTAAACTTCCCATGCAAGAGATCTAGGTTGTGTGCTCCTTATGAGAATCTAATGTCTGATGATCTCATGTGTAACTGAGGTGGTGATGCTAGCACTGGGGAGCAGCTGCAAATACAGATTATCGTTAGCAGAGAGGTGTGATTGCACAATAAATGTAATGCACTTGAAACATCCCCAAACCATCACCCCTGCAAGTCTGTGGAAAAATTGTCTTCCATGAAACTTGTCCCTGGTGCCAAAAGGTTGGTGACCGCTGGTGTAAAGGACATTGGAAACTAAGAAACAAGAAAGGTTGGGATGCACAGCTATTTGGTGCAATGTGCACTACTCTGGTGACAGGCACACTGAAAGCCCTGACTTCAGCATTATTCAATTCATTCATGTAACAAAAACATTTGTACCCCCTTAATATTTTGAAATAAAAAACTTAAAAAAAATCTCAGAAGGAAATAAAGTGTATAATTATATGGCCTTTCCATAAATAAGAAAAAAAAGAACAATGGAAAACTTTATGACACCTGATTATGAGATTGAAGAAAAGGGGGATTTTGTGAATATATTTTGGGTATCTCCATTGATTTCAGAACTTTGACCCTTCATTTAGGTGATTCTCAGTACAATCACAACTCTCTAAGATGCTTTTAGTCTTCTAGAATTGTACCTCTATGACTAAAGGAAATCCTTCACGAGATTTGAATTGGGATTTTGAGTTGAAATGTATTTCATGAATAATGTCATAGCTATACAAGTTGGTACTTAGGAATCTGTACACCCAAAAATTTATCAGATCTCATAAATCCTGGCATCCTACAGACCTTGGAAAGTATTACTATAAATTCTGAATCAAAATTATCTATGGAACATGACAATTCCATCATCTTGGGGCTCCTTGAGTAAACCATATGTTACGCGAGTTGTATGCTATTTTGCTAGTCATCATTTTAGGCAGATTGAGCTGAAGCAGAAATAATACATTGTGCCAAGTGTATGTGTAAGTCTTGAGGCACAACACAGCACTCAAACCACGAATTTATCCAATCTAATTGGTATGAATAGTAGTCAAACAAGTTGGACATTATGGGTACCTACTAATTATCTCATGGCCTAAAATTTTTACTTTTCAATTCACTGCTGCTGGTCCAAGGACCACACTTAGAACAGCAAAAATTGTTATCAGTCAAACAGATGACTTTAATTTCCTCTCCTCCTGAAGCTGGAAGAATGTCAGCCTTTGCCAGCTGTTTCTAGTCTTGGCAGCTTGGGAGATGGGAAAGCAGAGAAGGTTTCTTCTCCTACCAGCTGTGTGGCCCCAGGTCACAGGTGTAGAGACTTCTGTGCTTCTTGACAATCAAAGACTGCTGTCACCTAAGGCACTCCAACAGCTGGCACTGAGATCCACTGACCAGGCAAAATAAACTCAGAAAATAGAGGAAGAACAAATGGAAGACACAGAACAGATGGCTCCAAGACGAATGTCCGTACTAGAGGAGATAACATTTTTTAAAAATGTAAAAGATCCCCTATAATGAATCTAATTTAAAAACCAAACCTTTTCATATTCATAAATATGACTCAGGATCTAAAAATCACATAGACAAATAGAAGAAGATGAGGGTTATGACTGAGACCTAAGTTAGGATCTAGAAAAAATATCTCAAAACAAATAAAAAAGGCAAGAGATGGAAATTATTATAAAAATGTCTTTCGGAGAATAGATCTAGGATAGCCAGCATGTTAAAATAATAAGGCTTCCAAAAGAGGAAAGAGAATAGTTGAAAAAAAACAAAAAATAAATTAATAACTTATTAAGATGGAAAGGTACCAACTGAATTTTTGATAGTGATGATGACAGAAGAAATGTATATAGGCATAGTTTGGCAAAACTCCACAGCTCCAAGAATAAAGAGAAAAATTCTTGAACTTCTGATGCAAAAATAATTAATTACCTACAAACAACCCAAGTGTCCATCAACTCATGAGTGGATTATTAAAATTTGGTATTTGTATACAATGGAATATTAATCATAAGAAACGACAGTGATCTTGCACCTCTTGTACTATCCTGGATTAAACTTAAGCCCATTATCCAAAGTGAGGTACCACAAGATCAGAAGAATGGGCTCCACTTATACTCGCCATCGAAGTGGTGCTAACTGATGAACATCAGGGTGCTCACATGGCAGTAATACTCTCCAGGGATTTGGGGGATGGGGGGGTAAATCCACAACTAAAGGACACGGGGAGCATTGTAGGGGGGAAGGGCATGCCTCTAACCCTCGCTTGGGTGGGGCAAAGACATAAAGTGTAACCATAATATTTGTACCCTCACAATACCCTGAAATAAAAAAAAAATCAGCTTTTGAGTTTAATATGTAACACTAGATGCTAAAAAATGGTGGAGTAGCATGTATAGACTAGTTAGGAAAAGTGACTGCAACCCAAGTATCACATTTACTTGTCAGAATGAGAGAAAAATATGTCCAGATATTCAAGATAACAAAGAATACATATGGTCTGTTTACCTCATCTGAGGGAATATTTACATAAAGAACTCCAAACAAGGAGTAAAAAAATCAGAATCGAGACTTCCAAGATAGTAGCGTAAGAGGCAGACAGAAAACAGGCTGATAAATTTTGCAATAGTTACAGTCAAAATCTAAGTGGACGACCAGAGTGTGACTGGGAATGTGGAATTTAAGCACAAAATGGGAATTATTGAGCTAGAAAAGACAGACTGCAAGGGAAACCCTAACAATAGTTTAAACCAAAAGTACTAAAGGAACAGCAAACTGAAGAGTCTGATGAAACAGACAGAGAAAATAAATGCCTTTTACAGATCTCATGTGCTGGGTGAATGGAAAAAGGAAATGCCTTTAATAGGCAGCTGCATTGGAGAAACAGAAATCAATAAACATCTTGGTCAAGGGAATTCCTCCATCATTTAAAAAACAATTAAAAATATGTCTTGTTACTGTATTCAGAAAGGAAACTTTACTATAAATAGGATGGGAGAGTATAGTGGAAATCCCAAATGGTAAGAGGAAATGGATAGCCACTTGACCAAACCGGTAGAAACAGGAAAGGAGGACAAGAGAAAAAACAGTGAAAAATAAATGGTAATAAATTAATTTACATGGATCATGTAAATTAATGAGGGGATCATGAGTATCTTGGTAATACTACAGTCTAGTACATAGTATACGCTCATGAAATATTTATTGGTTGAATGAATAAATGATAAGTCTGGGATTTACCTTCTTGGCCAGATTAGTAACATTCCAGGTTAACAGCATTTTAAATAAAAAATGCGGAATGAAATTTATGATCATTCAGTGGAAGTTATTTCCACTGCCTTCCCTTTCCGTTGGTCTTCATACTCAGCACTAAACAACATCTGTGGAATTGCTATAAAAATGTATTGGAACAGTAATTCCAGATTCCCCAAAAGGGTGGAGTTGCAACACTTCATTTTTTGCATTCTGATGTTGGTATTCCACCACCCCAAATTTTATAAACAGGCAGCAGAGAAAAAGCTCTCAGAGTTAAATTGATATAAATTCAAAGCTGAGCTGGGATTCTTTTCTAGTTGGGTGGTCTTGAGCAAGTCAGTTAGCATTTTTGAGGCTCAATTTGATAATTATAACAATGATAAAGTGATGATAATGGTTTTTAAAATGTCTGCCAGTTATTGGTCACGTTGTGCCAAGTACTGTGCTAAGTACTTTATATGTGACGTCTCATTTAATTCTCTAACAAGTCTGTAAAGAAAGTATTATAATCATACTATGAGATTTACTTTACATTCTGAAATAGTAAATGTCATCCTAAGGTTTCCAAGAAATTATAGCCAACTGAATTAAGAGCTTTTGGTGAAACCTGCAGTTAACACTGAAGCCCCATTTATTTACATCTCTGTATAGACTCTCCTTCCAGCTGTGATTCCCCATAGGTATCAGTTATCAAGTAGATGCTGGGTACTCTTCAGTCATGAACCAGTTCTGAATCAGTCTAATCCACCTGCTTCATACCCTCACTTCACTCTTTCTCAACTCAGCTGACATAAGTTTTGCTCATTATTTTCCATTTTCCAACCTGGTTTGGCCCAGGATTTCCCTGTTGTCTTATTTTCCTTCCTGCAACATTCTGTTACTGTTAAAAAAATAAAAATGTTATATATTTTTTACAAGAAAGTAAAGTGAAGGAAAAAACATTTTCAATGTCAGGTGCTTTACTTTTCAAAATATTATAAATATTTTCCACATCATAAATTTCTCTTTTGCAATGTCATTTTTTTAAAAAAATAGACTTAAGTTTAGATTCACAACAAAATTGAGCGGAAGGTACAGAGTTTCCATGTGTTGCCTGTGCTCCCTCATGCATAGCCTCCCCCATCATCAACACCTCCCACCAGAGTGGTACATTTATTATAATAGATGAACCAACATTGACACGTCATCGCCCAGAGTCCGTAGTTTACATTAGCATTTTCTTTTGATGTTGTACAATTTTGTGTTTGGAAAAATGTATGATGACATGTATCCACCATTATGGTATCATATAGAGCAGGTTCACTGCCCCCCAAAATAATCTATGTTCTGCCTATTCATGCAATGTCATTTTTTAATGATTGTATAGTTTGTCACTTGTGGATCAATCATGATTTATTTTATCAGTCTCATCTTAGAACGTATTTAGAAGCTATTTCCAATTTTTGCTCTTTTTATCAATGTTGCTCTATTGTGACTAAAGCTGTGTGTTGGTTGACGATTATTGCCTCAGAATAAATCACTGAGATGATCAAAACTTGCATGCATAATTCCAAAATAAATTTAGAAAGATGATATTAATTTCTTCTTCCACTGGCAGAACAAGACCTCATATCCTTACTAAGACTGGATATTCAATTTTAAAAGGCTTCTTGCCAATTTAATGGAAGAAAATGATATTTTATAATGTACTTTGCATTTATATGATTAATGAGATTGAAAATTTTAATATATTTATCATCCATTTTTGTGATTTTCCTATCAGTATCATGAAATCATTTCTTTATTACAATATTCCTTTTTTATATAAATCTTAAATAAATCTTTATACATTAAAGATAATAGTCTCCAACGAGTCTTAAAATAATTTCACCACTTTGCCATTTATCTTTAATTAATTTTTTCCAATTTTTTATCTTAAGATACATTTAGATTTACAGAGGAGTTAGAAAAATAATCTGGAGAACTTGCATAAATGCTACATTTAGCTTCCCACTATGTTAACATCTTACATAACCACAGAACAATGATGAAAACTAAGAAATTAACTTTGTTACAATTCTGTTAACCGAAGTACAGAATTTATTTGGATTTTGTCTATTTTCCACTAATGACTTTTTTTAATTCCAAAATTCAATCTAGGATCCCACATTACACTTAGTTGTCATGTTTCTTTGGTCTGTTCCTGTCTGTGACAGTTCCTCAATTGCCTTGTTTTTATGATCTTTGACACTTTCGAGGATTATGCCTTTAACCTTTAAATGTTACTTTTAGAGATACTTAAGTTTCATAAATTTTTATGTTAATTAATATTCTTCTTTATCATTTCTGCCCCTGGTTTTAGATATAGAACACTTAGAAGGTAATGTCTTGCCACAAGATTACATGCATATTTAATAATATTATCTTGTGTTACTTTTATTTTTTCTTTTTTAATATATTTTTCTTTCTAGAATTCATTTTAGTATAAGACATGGAATAGGAATATAACTTATTCTTCATCTCCAGACATCTAAACATTTTCCCCTATACTATTAATCGAATACTCCATCTCTCATATAAAACTTTAAAGGACCTTTGTGATTAATTTATTTTTCTTTTCATTTATCATTCCCATAATGTTTTACTTTTTATACTTAATATATTTTAATGTTGCTACTTTCCATTTAAAAAATGTACCGCCTATTTTGCTCATTGTTTTCCTCTAGTTCTATTTTGGAACTATCTTGTCAAGTTTCAATATTTCCTATTGATGTTTTCATTATGACTTACTCAAATTCATAGCTTTATAGAGGAAGTGACATTTATTCCACATCTTGAAGTTAGTTTGAAGTTATGTGCAAAGCTTTCTAATTGTTCAAATCTGGACATTTTTTTCTTTTATTTTTCAGTTTCCATTTTAGTGATAACTTTTGAGAACATTGAGTGTTAACATTTATACTTATTAATATTACACATGTAGGATTCAAATCAAGATTTACTGCTAATACTAAATAACTTCAAATTGCTGGTCAAGTTAGTAAAAAACAACAAATCATATGCACAATCTCCTACAGATAAAACAAAGCAAAACAAAAATCTCTGTCATTTGAGTTGATGCTGTTTAGATATTTCAAAAAAAAATTATTTTTACTTATAGGTATGTACTAGTTACATATATTCATAGGGTATATGTGATGTTTTGATATAGGCATATGATGTGAATAATCAGATATTTTTAATCGACATTTTATTTTATATAAAAAGGAGTGTTAAATTTCTCACCAAAGAAGCACCATAGAACATTGTCAACTGCTTTATGATATACACAAAATTTGTCAAAACTTAAGTTGTGTTCTTACCATAGAATTTTATGCAGTCATGACAATTACCTTTCAAAAGAGTTAATAGCCATGAAAACAGTGCTTCTGACATAATAGTGTAGGTCTTAGCGGTACATAAAGAAAAATTGTAAATTCAGTGATATGACTGAAAAATGCATTTAGATTTAACTGAACTAAATAGGACTGGCTCAGAAGAAGCAGTTGCAAAAGAGGCTTGTATCTGATGTACACAAAATCTAGATACTCAGAACAAACATTTGTAAAAAAGCCTTTACTAGGCTATACTATTGAGTTCTTGTAACAACAGTCAGATTGGTGATGATAAAACTTGTGTGCCACACAGACACACACACAGACACAAACACACACAAAAAGCTGTAAGATTGGCCAGAGTTAATAATTTTAACAGTCGTATGTAATGGCCAAAGTTTAAAAATGTAACTACCATCTTTGGATAATAAGCTTAGGAAGAATCTTCTTGGAAGGCATACCCAACACTTGGTCTCAGTTCCAGGTCTTCACTCAATATCCTCTGCCCCAAATAAAATCTTCTGTGTAGGTTGGGAAAGTAAAATTATAGCCCCAGGAAAAATGAGAAATCAGAATCAGAGAAATGTGATAGAGAAAAAAATACAAATTTACAGTATTTAGCACTTTTTAAATGATTTTATCATAAGTGTATTTGTCGGTTTTATGATTATTATAATAATTGTAAGGATTTTGTGTGATGGTAAAAATGTTTAAAACACTAAAAAAATTCAATATGTTTCATGCATAATTTTTATGATTAGAAGAGTGACTGAATTTTTAGTCAATGGTTTTAGTCATTTAGCAAACTTTTAGTCAAATAGTTAAAGATCAAAAAAGCCTAATGTGTTAAATCAATATTTTTATTGATTATGCAAGTGGTGTGTTTATATTTAGTAAAAAGTTTACTTTTATAAATAAATACATTGGATAATAACCAAAGGTCAAATAATACTGAATTCCTTTCTATTCACATAAACCATTTAGGCACAAATGAATTCATTGACACACTATAATGTACTTTCAACTATTTTTTTAAAAATGCACGGGATTTAAAAAAATGTATAGAAAAAAGACTGGAAGAAAATACGCTGAAATGTGTACTTTTTTTCTTTCAACATTATGTCTCTGAGATTCATCCATAATTAACCACTATTACATATATCAGTGGTTTTTTCTTTTTATTTCTAGGTAATATTTCGTTATACGAATATACCATATTTCATTTGTTCATTTTACTGTCAGTCAATTTGGGGGATGTTTTCAGTTTCTGGAGATTATGATTAAAATCACTATGGAAATTCTTGTTCATATCTTTTGGTGGATATGACTCAATTTTGCTAGGAATAATCAGGAGTAGAATTGCTGGGCCATGGTAAATATGTAAGTTTAGTTTTAGTAGGCACGTACAAACATTTTTCTTAAATGATTCTACCCATTTACACTCCTGCCTTCATGCAAAAATGTTCTAGTTGCTCCATATCCTTCTTGAAATCTGGTATGATCAACTTTTTAAAATTTAGTCATTCTGGCAGGTGTGACTTTAACTTCCATTTCCTGATGCCTAACAATATTGAGCATATTTTCATAGTTATTGGCCATTTGGATATTTTCTTTTATGAAGTACCTGTTGAAATTGTTTTTGCATTTTAAATTTCGGTTGTCTATCTTTTTCTTATTAATTTTAAGGACTTTTTGTATATTCTGGTACATAAGCCAGTTTCAGTTATTTTTTAATAGGTAAAAAACTACCCTAAATCTAATGACTTAAAACAAACATCTTGTGTTGCTCACAAACATTTTGTCTTGCTCACAAAATCTTGTGGTTCAGGAATTTTACAAGTTTTTATCTGGGAAGTTTGTACCTGATCTCCAAGGTATCAGTTGTAGAGACTGGGGCTGGAGGATCTACTTCCAAGATGGCTTTGTTACTCAACTATCTGGGACCCCAATCCTCTGGCTTTTCCCAGTGTGGTGGTCTGAGGATGATGAGCTTCGTACATGGCTGTGTCCAAGAGGCAGAAAGCAGAAGCTACCAAGTATTAAGAGTTTTTTAAGAAATTGGCAAAACAGTATCAATTCTGCTATATTGTATTGGTCAAAAGCAGTCATAGGGTTGAGCCAGATTCATGGAGGTATGAGAAATAGACTTTGGCTTTTCATGAAACAGCAAGGTCATTATTGCAGAAGAACATGTGTGACAAGAGATATTGCTATGATTATTTTTAGAAAATAAAAGTCCTTTCAGGGTAGAATAAGGCTTTTTAAACAGAGATTAAAAAGTCTTTAGGTATGTTGACCAAATCAGCAAATTGTTTGACTATATCATTATAAAACTTGAAAGTTACATAAATCAAGCATCATCACTCATACCCATTTCTCTTTGGTTCTTCCTTCCCTCCCTCCCTATATTCCTTCTTGCCTTCCTTCCTTCCCTTCCATTCTTCCTTCCTTCCTCTGTTTGTTTCCACTATCCAAACTCTTTACATACAGTTTTTGATAAACTTTCTTGGGAAAATCTTGAAGCGTTGAGCTAACTGAAAATAAGTATTGCCTTATCATCCTTGCCCATCTCAAGCAATAGACCCTTTACTTCAAAGAATAAATGGAGAAAGGCTCACGTACTAGGTTTATTTTTTTGAAAGCATTTTAATCTTTCTCAGTCATCTGAATCATCACACAACTCCCTTGTTAATTTTGAAATTTCCATGGTTTACTTGGAGAGTTGAAAGTACAAGCAGCTAACTGGCTTAATTCCAAACTTAAAACTATTTGGTTAATTAATTCTGAAACTGGTACTTATTAGAAAAATGATTTAAATTTCAATATAAAAGATCGTAATTTCAAATAATGGATTGAGGAAAAAACCAGTGTTAAAATTTTGCTTTATTTTATTAAAGTCATAATAACCCTATGAGGTTGGCATTATTACTATTCTCTTGCACATGAAGAAACAGAATGAAAGAGTTGGTAGCTAGATTCAAATCACATAGCTGGTAGATGAATGGTCAGGAACTTGAAAATAGCACTTTTGACTTCATGATGTTTTCATTATGTTAAGTTTTCTGTATTAAAATGCAATATAAAACCATCATTACTATGACAGGAAGATCCCTTCTTTCCAGTAAAAATGTGAGATACATTGTCATGAGAAATGCACATTTAGTTCTCTAACATAATCAGTAAGATCTGCAATTCAAAGTGCTAATTCTGAGGCCCTGGAAGTTCCCCAGTCATCAAAGAAATATTTAATCATTATCTGATCAAACTAGAAGACTTAATTGAAAGCTACAATGTTTTAGGTACTTTGTTGTGTGCCCTGTGAAACCCATAAGTGTTGCTGGCATGGTCCCTGCTTTCAAAACACATATATGATGAGACAAGAACATTGGCTTGAAATAATCAAATAATACTTACGTAGCTTAGGTTGAGTTGGAACATAGGGTCATTAGATCATCAAAATATGGACAAGAGTAAGATGAAGGGTAAGAGGAGAAATGTAATATAAGTACTGGAACATTAAATGTTCAAATTTTTCTGTACAAGCAATTGATAGCAGTATCTTCCAAGGCTGAGCAAAACTGCCTGCTTAGTCTCAAATGATCATAACTGATTTGATGTTCCACAGAGGGATTGGAAAGAAGGTCCTTCCTTCTTGGAGCCTGTGAAGTAGAAACATAGCCATGTGAAGGGGTGGTGATTTGCCTGTTGTCATGGGATGAGGGAAGAACCTGGGTTTTCTTGGGCTTGAGTTAAAAAGAAGCAAAAATCTCATTTAGAGTAAAAAGAGTGTTCCCTCCAGCTCCATGGAATGGAGCTGGAGGAGGTCTTGCAGGACATGCTTCTCATGCTTCTCAAACCCAGAAGTGTATGAAATGCTCCTGAAGATCTGGTTAAAAAATAATTCTGAATCAATGAATTTGGTGTGGGAGCTTGAGATTCGGAATTTTTAAAAATCTGTTGAGAAGAATCGTATAAAAAGGAGAAGGTTAAGGAAATTCAGGTGAGGAAGCAGGCGTAAGTTGGATTGGAAAGTAGGCTTGGAAAGAGGTATAGGGATGAGTTTTGTGAATGGAATCAAGCATCTACGTGGGAAAGAATTTACAGAGGATAGGAAGCAGAGATGGATTGGCTGTGAATCTCATGACACTAAGCTTCAGGGCTTCTCACTGGATACAATTGACATAGTAAGATATTTTCAAGCATCATTGCTTAAGACTGCTGTCTCTTTCCATTCTCATTTCTCTCTCGGTAATTTTTTTTGTCTGGTGATGATGGAGTGGCTATGGGTACTTTGAGGATCCAACTAAGGGGAAATCAAATTAGGGATACATTGGTTTAGGTTTATCAGGATATATATATATATGGTTTTTTTTGTTTTTTTTTTTGAGACAGAGTCTCACTCTGTTGCCCTGGCTAGAGTGCTGTGGCTTCAGCCCAGCTCACAGCAACCTCAAACTCCTGGGCTCAAGCAATCCTTCTGCCTCAGCCTCCCGAGTAGCTGGGACTATAGGCATGAGCCACCATGCCCGACTAATTTTTTTCTATACATATATTTTTAGTTGTTCAGATCATTTCTTTCTATTTTTTTAGTAGAGACGGGGTCTCGCTCTTACACAGGCTGGTCTCGAACCCCTGAGCTTGAGCGATCCACCCGCCTGGGCCTCCCAGAGTGCTAGGATTACAGGCGTGAGCCACTGCGCCCGGCCTCAGCATAATGTTTTTGAAATTCATTCCTATCATTGCACATATCAATAGTTTGTTCCTTTTTATTGCTTAGTCATATTTCTCTGGATGGATATACCACAGCCTGTTTATTCATTTACCATTTGATGGACATTTGCGTTATTTCCAGTATTTGATGACCGTGAATAAAGTTGCTATGAACATTCACGTAAAAGTCTTTGTGTGGACATATGTTTTCCATTTGAGAGACTTTTTTCCTTTTAAACTTTTAAAAAAAAAAATAACTTTAGGCTGGGCATGGTGGCTCACACCTTCAATCCCAGCACTCTGAGAGGCTGAGTCAGGAAGATTACTAGAGGCCAGTAGTTTGAGACCAGCATGGACAATATAGCAAGACCTCATCTCTACAAAAACTAAAAAAATTAGCCAGGCATGGTGGTGTGTTCTAGTAGTCCTGGCTACTTGGGAAGCTGAGGCAGATCGACTGCTTGAGGCTGGGAGTTCGAGGTTGCAGTGAGTTGTGATCACGCCACTGCACTCCAGCCTGGATGATAGAGTGAGACCCTGTCTCTAAAAAATAAAATGAAATAAAATAAATAGACATGGTGGCTCACACCTGTTATCCTAGCACTCTTGGAAGCTGAGGCGGGAGGATTGCTTGAGGTCAGTCGACACCAGCCTGAGCAAGAGTGAGACCCTGTCTCCACCAAAAATAAAAAAAATTAGCCAAGCATGGTAGGGCCTCAGGAGGCTGAGGCAGGAGGATCACTTGAGACCAGGAGTTTGAGGTTGCTGTAAGCTATGATCATGCCACTGCACTGTAGCTGAGGCGACAGAGCAAGACTCTGTCTCAAAAAAACAAACAACTTTAGATTTACAGAAGAGTTGCAAAGATAATACAGAGAGCTCCTGTATACTCTTTATCTAACTTCCCCCAATATTAGTATCATATTAATTATGATACATTTATCAAAACTCAAAAGTTAACATTGGTATAATACTATTAACAAAACTCTAGACTTTATTCAGTTTTCACCAATTTTTCCACTAATATTCTTCTTCTGTTCTGGGATCCAATCAGGATATAATGTTGCATTTAATTATATCTCCGTATATGCCTCCATACTGTGACTGTTTTTCTGTTTTTCTATGATTTTCATGACTTTTTCACACTTTTGAAGTGTGCTGGTCAAGTATTTCATAGAATGTCCCTCAATTTGGTTTGTCTGATGTTTTCAGATCATTAGACTGGAGTTTTGGTTTGGGGAAAGAATACTCCATAGGTGAAATGCCCTTCTCATCACATCATATCAGGGGTACGTGATATCAACCTGACTTATCACTGGTGAAGTTAACCTTGATCACTTGGTTAAGGTGCTATCTGCCAGACTTATCCACTGTAAAGTTACTAATTTTCCTTTCTATACTCTATTCATTAGAAGTGAGTCACTAAATCCAGCCCACATTTAAGGAGAGGGAGATTAATCTCTACCTCCTAGAGAGAGGAGTATCAAAGAATTTGTGGACGTATGCTAAAACTATTATTGTAATCAATAAATATATTTTTTTATAATTTAAAAATTATTTCTTTATTCATTATTTTTTGTAGAGATGGGGTCTCTATTTGTTGCCCTGGCTGGTCTCAAACTCCTGGCCTCAAGCAATCTTCCTGACTCCAGAAAAAATAGCCTCTTTTAAATCAGCCTGCCTGTGAGTCAGGTGGAGGGAGGTGGTGCGGAAGAGCACAGATGCTGGGAAGGATGGACGGTGCATGGAGCAAATTTCCTGCAAAGGTCAGCGAGAGCGAGATCCAGAAGGGGTCCTTAGCAAAAAATGAGGGACACTCTGTTCTCAAAAACAGGCAGGAAGAAAGCTTAGGAGGGTCAATTTCAACACCAGGAGGGAGAACTTGAAGGAATTCCCATTAATTAACTTTTATCTTCTCAGTCAAGAAGTGTTCTGTGACGACAATGGGAAATTGACTTTTGGAATTTTAATTTTCTTGGCCAAAATTCCTAGTCTCTAGAGCAGCATTTCTCAACCTCAGCACTGTCAACATTTGGACCAGGTAATTAATTGGGGGGGCCTTTCTTGTGCAATGTGGGAATTTAGCAGCATCCCTGGTCTCTACCCTGTAGATACAGTGGCATCTTCTCCTATTCCCCTAGCGTGATCACCAAAATGTCTCCAGGTATTGTCACATGCCCCCTGGGGTGCAGGATCACCCCATGCTGAGAACCAGTGATCTAAAATAACATACTCAATTCTGGCAATCCCCACGATTCTTGAGCATTACTTTTGAAAAAACTAAGACAATGCCATTGGCCTATTAATTTTCTTCAGAAAGAACTAAAGCTGCTCGAGTGTGAACACCCAGCGTTGTAGGGATGGGTGAGGGAGGGCCCTGCTGTTTGTGGTTGGTCCTTTCAGCAGCCAGGCCCCATGAATCAAGAGGAAATGGAGTTCTGGTTCTCAGAGGGTCTTTGGTTCTGAGAAGCCTTGCTGTGGTTCTAGCCTTCCTCACGGTGGAGGGCTGTTTTGCTTTCTCTGTGGTTTCTGTGTGGGCCGTGAGAAGCAACTTGGTTGTTATGACAGTTGGAGACACAGAAGTCTTCTCACAGGTTAGTTTCTGAAAGCCCATTTGTTCTAAATCCAATGTGATACCTGCTGAGCTGGGTATGCATTGGTTGCTGGTAAGGTAGTTTCATAAGCCAGCCAGGGATGGTGGGGACCCTCACTCCTTTACAGCTCTTCATTTTACAGTCCAAAGATGCTTGCATTTTGGCCTAATGTACTTTTGCCTTCAAGACCCTGCCATCGCTAACATAGCGAAGGTGATGGCGATTAAGGAACAAGGCCAAGGCTGGGTTGAAACGACCTTGCACAGCCGCTGATGCCATCTGTTGGCGACTGGCAGAACTGATGCCCTTTGCTGAGATGAAGCTTTGTTTATTGCACACGAAGTTGAGAATTGGCAGCAGAGAGACCCTTCTTTCCACCTGGGAGCATAGGATTGGCAGGATTAGGGAGGAGTAGAAGGGGAGGGCATGTTTGCTTTGTAGATCCTACATCAGGAATCAGATGGTGCCAGGAATCCATAGTAGAAATAATTCTAGGAGGACTTTTCAAGGGACTGGTTAGGATGCCATTGTGGCCTAAAATCCATTTATGAGTCAATTGTCAGTTAAGGTATTGGGCTTTGGGGGATGACAGAGCAGCAGAGGGGTTTCGAAACTGAAAAAGCAGTGTCTTCCATAGAGTTAGCATGCAGCCATTATTGGTGGAATGTGATTATTGAGGGACACTATTAACTCTTCACCCTAATCAAAGAAACTAAGAGAAGATCATGCAAAATAACAATTACATTCTATCTTCTTCCCAAGTGCTTTCAAATACTGTACAGTTGTTTCTATACCTGTCCACGTAGGCCAGCGTATCCCTATGTTTCTGATGACAAAACAGATTTCTGCAGATTAAGTTTTCTAGGTCCATATATCTAGTTGAGCACGAGAGCTGGATTGAGCCCATCCAATGGGTTCCCAACCCTGGTTTCACATAATAATCACCTGGGAAACTTAAAAAATCCCAGTGGTTGGCCTCACTGTACTGATTTAGTTGGGCTGCGCCAAGGCTAGGTCATGGGTTTCCTTTTTGGAATTTATGTGATTCTAACACGCTGCCTGGGGTGAGGGGCTGTGACTCAAGGTGTGGTCCATGGACCGGCAGCATCTGGGAGCTTGTTAGAAATGCAGAATCTCAGACCCCTTCCCAGACCTTCTGAATCAGAATCTGCATTGTAACAAGATTCTCATGCATGGCAGTGTTTGGAAACACATGAGCATTGCCTCAGACGCGGGACATACAGAGCTGCCCATTGGTGTCTCTGTTGAGCATGTCTGTTTTTGTTTAATTTTACCATTCAGACAGCACTTGAGGCCTGGTTCGAATGGAGTCCATCGAGGGCCCCGGGCTTCCCTCTGTCCTGTGGGTCCCATGTGCCTCCCAGATCGAAGCCCTGAGGGAACCCAGGAGCTCCCCTGCCACCCCAAAAGCCTTGCTCACTGCTAGCAGAGCGTTTCACAGCCCCCAATATCTGGGTGTGTCATAGTGTAGTCACCAAACCAAGACTGTGGGCTGCCTCCACATTCTTCCTGTGGAGAGCGAGGCACGTCACTGCTGGCTTAACCAATGATGAAAGGTTCAACTTGTTTTGTTTGGCTCCTAAAAGACTCTTGAGTTACCTCCAGCTCTGAGATTGCTGGAATCAGAAAATTGCGAGGCAGCGCCTTTTTTTTTTTTCCTTTTTCTTTTCTAAATAGAAGGTACTCAGTAAATGTTTGTTTTTGAATATTTGAATGAAATTAAGACAGTGTGGGCACCTGGGAGGCATTTGATGTTATCAATAGGCATCATCCTTGTTGACCTTGAGTTTCAGGTGAGGGGCCTCTTAGCTGGGCGGCACTGTTACCCAGCGAAGTGCATCCATTGCTTCTGAAAGATCTTTTTTAGTCCATTTTTTAAAATCCAGTGCTCTGTGAAAGCCAGTCTGATCTTTTCTAAATCTGTACTTTCATTTTGGGTAGCGCCTAAAAGAGACACAGCAGTCCCTGTTCAACCTCTTTTCGGGAAACTGAGAGGCTTGGATGCTTTTCTTCCCCTTCTCTGCTGTTTTCAACAATAAACTCCCTTTGATGAAGGACCGTTCTGAGCCGAGCAGAATTGTTTCCCCTTTCATTTCTCCTCTTTTCCAAACTCCCTCTGCCACCTCCTGTACCTCTTCCAACCTTCCTCCCCAAAGGAAAACAACAGCAAACCAAACTTTGAGAAACAAGGGAGACTTGTCCCCATTGGTGAAACCCCTTGAAAAGATGTTACTGAGAAAGGATCTCTGTGGAGCTTTTTTTCTGGAAGTGTTGGGAGGTCTCTGTAGATCCAACCTAGAGAGATCGGGGTGCTAATTATATGCACAGAAGCCATTCATTAGTCACCACCAGCAAGAAGACCTTGCCAGGACTTGTCATTCCTCTGAATTCAGAGGTTCTGAAAGGACCCCACACTGGGCCTGTGGCTTTCTTCAGTCTTGTTTGTGTGTGTGTGTGTGTGTGTGTGTGTATGTGTTTTTTTTTTTTTTAATATTTCTTCCTTCTCTGGCCTGTCTTCTTCCCTCCCCAGTGTTGTCCTCTGTTGCCCACAGCAACCCCAGCAGTTGGTACCTCGCAGAGTGGAGAGAGCAGGCCAGGTTACCTCGGTGTCAGGCAACCGTTACCGAGCAATTCAGCAGAGCCACACAAAGAAGGTTTCTCTAAAAATCTCCTGGTTCAAACCACCCTCAACATTTAGCTGCCAGCTCCCCCACCTCCCCTGTCCTAAGAGGCCTGTTTCCTCTGGTCCCTGAGCAACCCAGCCGGCTACTTCTCGACAACACCTGGCCCCATCTTCTGGAGGCATTTGTTTACCAACAGTGCTCTGTAAACCCTTGACCACATTTCCTTTATGTGCACATTTTCCCTCCTCACACACGTGTCCAGTCGTCCTCTCGCACAGTGGAGGGTGATACCGAATGCCATGCACTCTAACTGAGCCCGTAGACAGACAAGGGAAGGAATTAAGTGATTAGCCCATGGCCACCCATGTGGAGTAGGCGGTCAGGCTGTAAGGTTTCTCTCTTTTGCTCTTCACCACAAGACAGCGCTTTGTCAAAAGGAAGTGCCAAAGTTGTAATGGAAATAAATTGTTAGCTAGATTGAGCCATCTTTAATTTGGGGATGGGAGTCTTCCATTAATATGTCTAAATCTCAGTTTACAAATGAGCACATGATGATTTGATTCCAGACACTCACGCTTGTGATTTCTTTTGAAGCGCAAGTAATAAGACTTTCTTTCTCTTTGAATACCACAACACTTCTAAGAACCAAGGACCAGTGGGCAGAACACTGAAAGAGACCAAATCAAAGATTATGATTTTTTTTCTGAAGAGAAGAAAAAGATAAATTTGGAAACATAAAATAATGCTCATCATTGTACCCTGCCTTCTGATTTCCAAATGTGTACAGTTCCTTTAGATTCCAAGGGCTGGCATGTTCTTTGAGATATTTGTCAACGACACGTGAAATGTGCTCCGAGTAAAGGCATTCTCTTCTGCAGTGTTCATTTCTATTTCAATGGCTTGCCTCAGTACTTTTCTTTAATTAATACTGTTTATGCTCACTGATGAATAATTCAGAGTCATACAAGCAACAGATGTCAGAGGATTCAAAATGACTTTCCCTGAATTATTTATTATTTCCAAAAAAGTAACAGGTTTGTTGAACAAGTAATTGGCAACACAGATGTAGATCAAGGTTTGTCAGCAGGCAGCAAGTTCCACTACTGCCTCCCCTTTTGTACTTGTTAATAGCCAGGACTGCATTGCATAAGGGGAGTTTGCCTGATACCACTGCTTAGGGAGTCATTTATTCATCCTGTTGCTACTGGAGAGCTGGAACCTTGTTTGGTTTCCAGGGTGTCAGTGGATCATGAAACATGAATGGGAACTTGTCCAAATATACAGTTAATGAATATAACCTTGCAAATAACTTTCAGACATAATGACTTAATACAGGTATCCAGAAAGAGGGACCACCTTTATTTGCAAGGATATGTTAAGAATAGAGACCTAGAAGAATAACAATTTGACAGATATGTAAAGGTTGGTGTATAAGAGTGGTCACTACGGTGTTATTTATGACAGAATTTTAAAAAGGAAAAAACTCAAATGTCTAACAATGAAAGATTTGCTAAGTAAATTCTGGTATATCCAAATAATAGAATATTATATAGCCATTAAAATGATACATATGTATTTTCAATTTGGAAAAATATCAACTTATTAAATAAAAGATGATATTAAGTGAGAGAGTGTTTAAACCAATATGGTTTCATTTCTGTAGAAAAATATGGTATGTGGTTATTTGCAGGCATAGTGAAAAGTCTAGAAGGAACTACCCCAAAATATTAATAGTGGTTATTTAGGGGTAATAGGACCCAGCGTGACTTTAATTCTGCTTCACGTATCTTCTCATTGTTTCCACTATAAATATGCATGTATTAGTCATAGCAAAAAGCCAAGCTGCTATAACAAGAGATCCGACAATATTGTGACTTAGAAAAATGAGTCTCTGTCATTTAACAGCATAAGGTAGGTGTTCCAGATATGCTGGTGGCTCTGTTCCATTTAGGTATTTATGGACTTGGGTTCCATTCTTTCTGTTGTTTTTCCATCCCCCCGGGCCTTGCCATCTTCTAAATAACCAAGGCTGGGTGCTATCAGGAGGTGGAAATGTGAGTGTGGAAGAGGTACCCTTGCTGTCTTAAGGCCCTGGTCCAGAAATGGCCCTGTGTCACTCTTGTTCCCATCCCTAAGCAGGGACATAGTCACATGGCTGTACTCCACTGCCAGCTGCAAGGCAGGCTGGGAACCAAATCCTTTAGGCATTTATGTGACCAGATACAACGCTCTGCTGTGGAGGAGGGAGAATATGAATTTTGCTGGCCAGCTTTCAGTCTCTGCTAAATGTATTACCTGTGTAATAAAAAATAATAAAAAATTTAAAAAGGAAGCTGAGTTTTAGATTAGATGTCTTCAGAGGGCATTTCCTTTGGGAATTAAGCACTTAGAAAAGGTATAAAATTTGGACACTGCCTTCCAGGGATTTGTAGTGTGATTGAGAAACCAGACCAATAATAATGCAAAGTGGTATATGCAAAGGGCCAGAAGAGTGTTCAGATAAGTGCACAGGAGAAAGAAAGTCAGCTGGGGTCATGGAGCAGGCTTAGGTGAATTGAAAACTTGCAATGCTTCTTCAGTGAGCTACCAGGGTTACTCATACTTTTAGAAGAAGTAAAACTATTTGTGTTTTGTGACATTTTAGGGTAGTGCGGCCTCTCTTTACATCATAGAAGAACTGAATCATGTTTTCCTACTGACCTAACAATAATTTAAGACTCTAATTAATCTCGGTAAGCTGTCATTTATTGTAATTCTTTGTTAAATATGTATGATCTTTAACATATGTTGGAAGAGCTACAATTTAAAGGAAACTCTTGACTTAATAATGTAAAATTATCTTTTAAATACACTTTCCAAAGTGTGATTTTAAGGCTTTTTAATATGGTTATCTTGAGTAGGGTATTCTTAGACTTATCTGGAAGGCAAACCAAAAGCAAATTAGATAAAGGGGTTTTTTCCTCCCTTGGATACAGAATTTTCTATCTTTGGTAGATTTTTAGTAATCATAGATTACATCAGATTTTTCATCTCTGTGAAGTTTAGACTAGTAAAACTAAAAAGTATTCTGGTTTTATGCACAGAGCCTCCTAAAGTCAAAGGCAGATTTTGGTCTCTCTTTTTTTTTTGTGAGACAGAGTCTGGCCCTGTCAACCTTGCTAGAGTGCTGTGGCGTTAGCCTAGTTCACAGCAGCCTCAAACTCCTTGGCTCATGCAATCCTCCTGCCTCAGCCTCCCAAGTAGCTGGGACTAGAGGCGCACGCCACCACGCCCGGCTAATTTTTCTAATTTTAGTAGAGACAGAGTCTCACTCTTGCTCAGGCTGGTCTCGAACTCCTGACCTCAAGCTATCCTTCCTCCTCAGCCTCCCAAAGTGCTAGGATTACAGGCGTGAGCTACCGCCCCCAGCCAGGTCTCTTCTTTAATCTGCCCCAAATGTGGTTTCTTTATACACAGCAGAATCCACATGCCTCTTATTTGGTATTTCCCTGATATTCCATGAGATGTAACAGAATGTTCGAAGAGAGACAGTAAGAACTATTTGGTGCTTTGGGGGTCTTTTTAGGAAAATCCACTTTCAGAAGTCCCATAAGGCAAGAATTATTGCCAGCGAGGTCCAAACTTGAAAATTCCTGTTTTACATATTGTGGTTATTCTAGCAATAAAGATTTCTATAGACGGGAAGATCTTTTGAAAACTGGGTGATTAGTTGCCTGCTTTAACAGATGAGGAACTGAGATGCAAAGAGCTCAAGTTAGTTGCTGGGATGACATAGCTCATTTGTGGCAAGATTAAGGCCCATGTCTTTGACTCTCAGTCCTCTGATGGCCCCGCCCTACACCACACCAGGCCTCTCTTTATATTATATCACTGGTGGTTGCCCACGTTGCTTTCCACCATTGTAGGGGACCTTGGGTAGAAATTCCTTTCATAGCTCCCAATCTGTAGAGTGATGGATTGCGCTGGGGTGGATTGGGAGCAGGAGAGCCATCTTCACAGCCCAGCTCCTTTCTGGACACTTTGCTTGCAGAACATCTGCAAAGATGATAGGGGATATTTCTTGATTCATATTAATAGTAATAATAAACCATATGGAGCAGAAATTGGACATGCAGCCAATTTTGTAAGGAAGTTTCACAGCCAAAACATCTCTAAATAATTTCAAACTTGTTTTTTTTTTTTAACTGCTCCTCAGAGCGCTGAGAGTTGAGATCTCAGTGACAACAAAAATAAAATATTGCCTTCTTATTACAAAGTGGTCCAAGAGCTGAAAAACAATACTGTCTTTCAAAATAAATTTCTTACCCTTTTTTGATCAACATTAAGATGAATTGCCACTTTGGGCTCGTGATTCTGGTTTAATTGTTGTAAATTTTTGGATAATGCTTTATGACCTATAGGTTTATTGACTTCAAATAAACTATAAATCCATCTGCCCATCTATCCATCATTCACCCATCTATCTGAGGGCAGAATGGGAAGTTTCCACTGAAGTACCAACAGCTTCGAATGGTGGCTTTCAAGTACTGGGGGGACTTGGTGCTCACACTGTGGTTTTTCTACTAGAAAAGCATGTAGATTTTCAGTTTCAAAACGTAGCTTTGTTTATAACTGAAAAATGGGAAGCTTTATAATGTAGTTGGCACATTGGTTGTCATGCAATTACCATTCTCCCTTCATCCTTCTTAACCCTTTTCTTCATTAGTTTTCTTGCCTGTGAGATGAATTTAATACCCTGCTCAGAGAGTAATTGTTGGTTCCTGCTCTCCAACTTTGCCTAATTAGATTTCCGTTAAGCTTGAGATCATTTATAGCTAACTTTTTCCAGATTAAAATCATAAGCCTCTGTTGAAATGTTTTGTTATTCTACACTGGGACGATCTTGACTTTATATCAAATCGTTCATCTTTCGTTCAGTTACCACATAAGTTGGCATAATTCTCTCAGGACTGCTTTTGTTATTAATTTACATCTGACTTTGTTCTGAAAAATATTTAAGGCAGTGGGCAGTGGGGCTCTAATTTAGAACTTGCTGGCTCTTAGCCAATTAGTCTGGACCTGTGAAAATATTTGTCTAATCCTCTAAGAGATCACACTGAAGATTTTCATAAAAACTTCAAATACCACCCTTAAATACTATGGTTTCTTTTGACCGTTGGTCATTGTGCCAAGAAAGTTGGTTATGACTAGTACACCCATGTAACAAATAGGGAAATAGGGAACTCAGAGAGGCCAAGTGCCTTACCTGAGCTTGGTAAGGAGTGGTAGAGCCGGGATTTGAACCCAGGCAGTGTAGCCACAGGGTCCTCACTCCTCACCAGTTAGCTGTATTGTCTTTGTATGTAAACACATGCGTAACTTTTGTGGAGGTCATGCCACTGGGAGCATTTGTTATGAGCACAGTGGGAAATTTGTGGAGCATGCTGAAAAGTGGAGATGCTTACATTTTCATCTGGGTTTGTGGATTTTGTAATAGGGTACCTGCCAGGCCCGGAGCTAGAATTGTGTGCCTAGTAGTCATCAGCTGCTGGGTGTTTCTGTGGGAGAAGAACTGATCTGCCACGTCAGTCTGCAGCATCAGGAGTATTGAGGGACATTGGAACTATAGAAAAGCATTATTAAAGATGACTCTTAAGATGTCAAGAGGAAAAAAAATGACATCTTAGATAAAAAAAAAGCGAAAGTTATCATACCATGTGAGCCATGAGCTGAAGGATGGCTTCTCAGGGACGGCTTAAATGCATTAGATTAGACTGCAATGTGGATTAAGGGACTGTGGGATTTAATAACCTGTGTATTGAAGAATGGCCCTGCAAACGTTACTCTGACATAAAAATGTAACCACTCTAATTGAATTTAGAAGCAATATTAAAATTATTCTTTTGGTGATGCTTCCTAGATACATTAAATAAAATATCAAAAGTCACAATGGATTAAACTGAAACTTTAGAATGTAAGAGTTATTAAGCACTAAATTCTGTTGCTAGAAGTTTTTATTTTATTTTTTCTGATATGTACTCAGAAAATTCTCCCTTTACATAATTTATGGTCATTTTGCTGTTTAAATGTGCCAAAAAATGTTCTCAGAGTCTTGGCAGTGTTTTGGATTACAGTACATTATCTTTGTCTTGGGCTATATATATAATGAACACTCAATATATATGGGTGGTGGTATTTCATGAGCTGAAATCTCTCTTATGGGCAAAGAAAAGAATAGGCTGTTACATTACATGTGATACTTAGCATGCCTTTAATGACTAATGGTAGGAAAACACACCTTGTCTTCCTCCTGTGGCAAGTCTGTGTGTAGTTTCGCTAAGCTCGTGTCTGCCCACAAAGCACTAATGAGAAGATGATGTTGAGCTGAGATGGTACCAGTGTACAGCTGGGATACTGCCATCCACGTATTCCATGGACCTTCTCATGGTTCCAGAGTTCTATGGACTACAGAGAGCCTTGTGGAACTCACAAAGCATGAGTGGTAGTTAGGAACAAGGTGGTCTTTTCCTTTCCATCCAAGGACAAGCAGAGGTGGCAAATAGGAGGAGTGGGGGAGGTTACATTTTGAATCCAGACATATAATGAGGAATATAGTTAAATGAAAAGTGTCTATACATTTGGGGCATCTGGGAAATCTCCTCCCCTCTTGCCCTTTAGGCTTTCTCCTGGAGTCCTCAGAGTGTTCTGTGTTAAAGAGTATTGTTGTGAGGCCTGGTGAGGTGGCTCATGCCTGTAACCATACTCTTTGGGAGGTCAAGTGGGGAGGATTGCTTGAGGCCAGGAGTTTGAGACCAGCCTGGGCAACATAGCAAGACCCTGTCTCTAAAAAAACATAATAAAAATATTAGCTGGGCATGGTGGTGCACGCCTATTGTTCCAGCTGCTTGGGAGCCTGAGGCAGGAGGATTGTTTGAGCCCAGGAGTTTGAGGTTACAGTGAGCTGTGATGATGCCACTGCACTGTCGCCCAGGCAACAGAGTAGAGCTTTGTCTCAAAAGAAAAGAAAAGAGTACTGTGGAGGCCGGGGACGGTAGTGTGCACGACCTGTAGTCCCAGCTGTTTGGGAGGCTGAGGCACAGGATCACTTGAGCCCAGGAGTCCAAGGATGTAGTGTGCGATGATCACGCCTGTGAGTAGTCACTGCACCCCAGCCTGGGCAACACAGTGAGACCCCATATCTAAAAAAAAAGAAAGAAAAGAAAGAAAAACAACAACATAAAATATGAGTACCGATTAGAAGTTGATCACAAACAAGTCACACCATTTAAGTTAGATCCACCCCACCATGGACAAGAACCACTCCCCTTTTTGTTATTGCTCAGATTTACAGAGATTTCTTTTATTTTGCAAAATTTTATGTCAAAGAAACGAGTATTTCTCTGTGTCCATCTGAGCTTAATAGGATGCCCAAGTGAGAGGTACTTAATCCTACTCCTGTTGAATGATTGATTTCCAGGGGAACTGTTAATTTGCAAACTCTAAAAAAGGGGAAAGTTTAAATTTTTCCAGCTGCCAGACTTGGGCTTCAAAGTGAATCATCTGGAAAGACTTTCTAGGCCAAGTATAAGCACTGCTCTGGGGCTGCTGGTCCGAGGGTCGAGGAGAGGGGGACAAGTTTATTTAGATGCCTGGCCAGAGTTCAGAGACCCAGGCTTGAGGAGCAGCCTCCAAGACCTAATGGTCCCTCCCAGGAAACGTCTTCAGGTCTCATCCCCTGTACAGGATCATCTCAGACTGCTGATTGAAGAGAAGTGTTAGGACCACGGATCAGAAAGAAACTGCAATTTTTTCTTTCCTGCCTGTCGCAGAGGTGTCAATAAAGGAGAAAGCTTACTCACTTGAAAGGTTTGGATTACTGAGCAACTCAAAAGAGCCGTTGCTGGAGGGATTTTCTCCTTGCTGAAGTTTTCTTTCGCCCCTAGAATACTAAGCAAAAAGGAAGGAAGAGATGAAAGGTAAGCCCCTCTTTAGAAATAAAGTTTGAGTTGACTCCTCAAACAGAAAACTAGAGATTTCTCAACTAACAAGTAAGTGTCATTACTGCATTTGGGAATTAGAAAAAGGCTCCATGATAAAGTTATTTGGGAATTAATCATCACTTGGTTCATCCCAGGCATGGAGCACATTGGAATTCACCTCGTGCTGTTGGGAAGCCGGCAGCCTGGCTGTTACATAACACGAGAGAGGCCTGCCAGATGGCCCTCGACGTGCCCCAGGGGAGTAGCGAGGCTCTATAATTCTTTCTTGAATCAGCCAATCCTGCCAAATAGATTGCAGTGGCTTGGGGTATGTTGGGCAAGGACCTCAGGCTTCATGATTTTGCAGATGACATTCTACCTTTGGGACTTTGTCTACCTTTCTCAACACCTGGCGGAAATAAGTGGAGACTCTACATAATGGGCTCCTTTTTTTGTTTAATTTTTGAAATTGAGGTAAATACACACAACGAAATTTACTATCTTAGCCATTTTTAAGTGTACAGTTCAGTGTCATTAAGTACATTTGCGTTGTCATGCTACCATCACCACCATCCACCCATAGAACTCTTTTCATCTGCCAAAACTGAAATTCTGTACCTATTAAACAGGACCTGCCTGACCCCTCCCACCGCCAGCGCCTGGCAGCCGCCCTTCTACTTTCTATCTCTGAAGTTGACTACTCTAGGTATTTCACGTAAGTGGGATCATATGCTGTTTGTCCTTATGTATCTTGCTTATTTCCCTTAGCGTGATATCCTTAAGGGTCATCCATGTGGTAGCATGTGTCAGAATTTCCCTCTTCTTTAAGACTGAATAATACTCTGTTGTGTGGATATACTGCATTTTGTTCATCTGTTCATCAATCGATGGACACTTGGATTGCTTCTACCTTTTGGCTGTTGTGAATAATGCTGCTGTGAACACAGCTGTACAAATATCTGTTTGAGTCCCTGCTTTCAGTGATTTGGGGTATATTCCCAGAAATGAAATTGCTGGATCCTATGGTAATGGACTCCTTTTTTTAAAAAAAGAAAAGTATCTTGAGAACCTGGGACTACCTAACTGCACAGGATTGGGTTGCTCGCTTTGTCTCTTTTTCCCTCCAGGTGTAGCCCACAGGCCTCTGTTGTTACAGGTGTTGGGGGAAGGGCAGCCCTGTCCCAGGTGGAGATCACCAGTGCAGACCTTCTCAGTCTGGCCCTGCATCTGATTAACCCCCCAAAGCACAGAGGGGCTAACAAAGTTAGCCGAAGATCATGTCCTGTAAATGACTCCTCCCCATCCTTTTCTTTTTCTTTTCTTCCCCTTTTTTTGTTTGAAGACATCGGTCTGTGTCACCACATGGCCCTGGTAGCCTAAAGTTTGGTAAATCAATGATGTGCCCACATTAGCTGCCCGTTGGATTCACCTTGTGGCTTGATGTCCAAACTTCACCTCTAGAGATTATGACTTAATTGTTTTGAGTCCTGGCCTGAGCGTGGGGACTTTTAAAAGCTTCTGGGTGAGTCTCACATACAGCTGGGGCTCCATAGCGCCCGGGTAAATGACTGAAGCTGGGTCATTTTTCTCCATCTCTTTCTTTCTGTCTTCTTTTTGGTTATTTCATTAAAGCATATCTTCAGATTTATAAATCTCAGCCCAAGTTTTAAAGACTTAGAAATAGGCTTTTCTCTGTGTGTGTTTTGTTTTGTTTTGTTTTTAATTAATGAGTCTGTATGATGTCATTTTGGAACCAAGAATGAGAAGATCTGGGTCATATTCTCGTGTATGTTATTATCTAACCAGAGATGATGAATTACTTAACTTGTCAGGATCTCAGTGTTTTGGTGTGTGTTTTTTCTTTTGTAATCTTGGCTTTAAAATAAGGACTTGAATCGGCAAACAACTTAGAAAAATGAAATTGATTATCTTTTTTTTTTTTTTAATTTTTGAGATAGGTTCTCACTTTGTCACCCAGGCTGAACTGCAGTGGTGTGTGTCATCATAAAGTTTTTTTCGTAGAGTCAGGGTCTTTCTTGTTGCCCAGGCTGGTCTCAAATTCCTGTCTTTAAGTGATCCTCCTGCCTTGACCTCCCAAAGTGCTAGGATTACAGGCATAAGCCTCCGAGCCTGGCAGAAATTGATGAGTTTTAAAAAATGTCCCCTCTAGCTCCAACATGCTATCACTCTGTGAATGAACAGGTGGAGTTGACGGGAAGTAAAGAGGCTTGAAGAGAGAGTCCATGGGTGTGAACGGCATCATCGTGTTCTAGCAATAATGAGTGTGTGGATAAAGGGCCTCCCCACAGGGCACTGCACGGAGTTTCTGGAGCCCCACGAGCAGCCTTCAGCACAACTCTGATCAGTAAATATAAAGACACAAAATAAAGATCTCAAACGATCTGTAGTTAATAAGAAAGCAGAAATGTCATGCCAGGAAGATTGTTCGAGCACGTTGGGGACTCTTTAAGTGATGGAGAGGGCATATCAGGACTTGAATTCCAACAGAGCAGAGCATCAGAACCTCTGTCCCCAAGAAAATTGAAATGTCCCCACCACTGTCCGCCTCATGCTGTGAGTTGTTTAAGTCAACATTTCTTCTTGGGATTCTTTTAAACTTTAAACTTACTTCTCTCCTTCTCTGATCCTATTGGAGGAATGTGAATGGCTGAGGTTTTTGTGTTTGTTTCTTCCCTCTTGAGATTAACACAGCTAATGAGGTTGGCTTAGCCAGGGCCTATTTGTGTGGAAAACCAGAGAATGCAGTCCTGCCCTGGGCACAAGATTTTACTCCCATGGTGACTTCTTAGGCCCATGGGAAAGTGAGAGGGAGGTGACCTCCTCTCAGCCAGCTCAGTCTCTGGAACCGGGAGCAGGAGCCGGCCCCATAGTGTGTGGCCGTCATGATGACGCAGAGAGGCGTGTGAATGCAGCCGGCCGCTGCAGCTGGTGCACTTGACTCTGGGCAGCACATTCCCAGGAACCCACAGGACTCTGAGGACCGAGAGTGATGTAACCCAGAACTGCCAGATGTGAGAGCCAGTATGAGTCACGGCACCGGGCAATTCATTAAGAAATGTTTTCTGTGTCATCTGGGCACACAGCACTGCTCCTTGCCTGCCATCTGGGGTTGGAGGCACCAAGTCCACACACCAGGAATCCCCATGTTCACTAACATCTGTCTAAAATTATAGCCTGGTTCTCTGAGCTGACACAGTGCAGAGCCCAGGTGCTCTGATGGTCTCTGGCTTGTAATTCATTAAAGGATTTCGCCACTTTGGGTAGTGGTGGGGAGATCAGACAATAAAAACATAGGTGTAGACCGGGCACAGTGGCTCACGCCTGTAATCCTAGCACCCTGGGAGACCCAGGCGGGCTGATCGTTCTGAGCTCAGGAGTTCGAGACCAGCCTGAGCAAGAGGGAGACCCCGTCTCTACCAAAAATAGAAAGAAATTAATTGGACAGCTAAAAATATACATAGAAAAACTTAGCCGGGCATGGTGGCTCATGCCTGTAGTCCCAGCTACTCGGGAGGCTGAGACAGTAGGATTGCTTGAGCCCAGGAATTTGAGGTTGCTGTGAGCCAGGCTGACGCCACGGCACACACTCTAGGCAAGAGAGTGAGACTCTGTCTCAAAAAAAAAAAAAAACAACAAAAAATGAAAAAAACCATACGTGTAAGTTGCTATGAGGAGTCTGCACGTTTTAGTAAGATCAGAAATGGGGTGGGATGTTGTGAGAAGCCAAAAACTCTGCTGGCATTGTGTCAATGGAATGCCAGGAATTGTGTGTGGTCACTTTTTTAGATGTGTACAAGATGCCTCCTGGTGAGTAACGAATGTGCTTCTGAGAAGTTGTTAAGCTGACTCTTCAAAAACTCCTCAGATCTATGACACACAGTCAGAAAATGGCACGCATGCCCTCCTTGGTAAAATCTCACACCCAGGTACCTGTAAGGGGTTGAACGGTGGACCCCCAAAAGAGATGTCCCCTGCAGCCCATGAATACGATCTTATTTGGAAGGAAGTCTTTGCAGATATAATTCAATCGCAGATCTTGAGATGAGATCATTCTTTATTACCTAAGTGGATCTTAAATCCAATGACAAGTGTCCTTAAAAAAGACAGAAGAGGAGAAGACACAGACGCACGGAGCAGAGGGCCATCTGAAGCAGGAGGCAGGGAGTGGAGTGATGCCGCTGCAGGAATGTCTGGAGCCCCTGGAACCATGAGTAGGAAGGAAGGGATTATCCCCTAGAACCTCTGTGGGGAGCGTGGCCCTGCTGACACCTGATTTCTGACTTCTGGCTTCCAGAACTGTGAGAGAATAAAATTCTGTTGTGTGAAGCCACCAAGTTTGTGGTAATTTGGTATGGAAACTAATACAATAATCTCCCCCAGGTCAAGAAGCAGAATGTTACCAAACTCCAGCAACCTGCCCGAGCCTCACCCCTGTCTTCACATCACCCCAGGGTAACCGCTGTCCTGACTCCTAACACCGTAGATGGGCTTTATGCCCTTTGAACATAATTAAGTGGAATCCTACACCTTTCACTCAGCGTTTTGTGAGATGTGTCCATACTGTTGTGGTTTTGATCATTCTCATTGCTGTCTAGTGATAGTGTTCCATTGTTTGAATATGCCACAGTTTATTCATTCTTCTCCTACTGGGGAACATTTGACTATCTTCCTGTTTGGGGCTCTACAAACAGTGCTGTTATGAATTCTGTTATGTGTCTTTTGGTGAATGTATGTGTGCATTTTTGTTGGTTGTATTCTCAGGAGTTGAATTGTTGGATCATAGGCTTTCTGTATGTTCAGCTTTAGTAGATATTGCCAAACAGTTTTCCAATTAATTTTTAAAACACTCCGTCATATTTGGGATCCTTTTGTGAAATGGAGAATTCAATAGTGGATTCACTAATTTTTTTTTTTGAGACAAAGTCTCACTCTGTCTCCGGGCTAGAGTGTGGTGGTGTCTTCATACCTCACTGCAACCTCAAACTCCTGGGCTCCAGTGATCCTCCTGTCTCAGCCTCCCGAATAGCTGGGACCACAGGTGTGTGCCACCACACCCAGCTAATTTTTCTACTTTTAGTCGAGATGGGTCTTGCTCTCGCTCAGGCTAGTCTCAAACTCCTGAACTCAAGCAATCCTCCTGCCTGGGCCTCCTGGAGTGCTAGGATTACAGGTGTAAGCCAGTGTGCCTGGCCAGTAACTATTCTTTAATGTGGCTATTTTATAAGGTCTGTGTTTTGAACATAGGGTTTTCTTGGAGCAAGTCCCTCTTCCTTATACAGGAACTCTGCATTCACAATCAGGACTACCCCATGTCTCAGAAGAACCCATTACAGGGCTAGGCAGGTTTAGTTAAAGCACATCAATTTCTGGGAACCAGAGAGGCCGGGCTACTCACTGTGAATTTTAAATATTCTTAACCCATCACGGGAATGATGAATGGCACAGCTGTCATATCCTCCGTCTCGAGTTTCAAAAATAAATTTGCAATCTTTTAGGAGCTCTAGCTTTAATTCTCCTTTCCAGCTTTTAAGTTCTATGCTCTATAACTTAGGAGGCAACCAAATGATATGCAGCATCTCTAAATATTCTGCTTTGATAAGTGCATGGAAATAGTGCTGGTGCAGCAGAGAAGACTAGATTAAAATCCAGGGTCCCCAGCTGTCCAAAGAGGAGGTGCTGCTTGTGATTTGCCTGATGCCCTAAGATCTTTGTGGATATGGGGGAGGGTGGCTTTGACCTTGAAGTACTGGCAAGGGAAGGAAGGTGTAGTAATGGCATTCAGAGAGCTGTTTTCCCTACAGACCTGAAATTGGAGGGAGGATGGGTAGCAACCCAGCTCTCATTGTGTAAGATGTCTTTGTTTTCCTAATACCAAAGCAATGTTGTCTTCCTTGCAGAATGAGAAAAATACAGGTTCACCAGAAAATACCAACCTGACACACACAGTTAACCACTGTTGAATATATTTGCATATACACATTGCATATACAAACCTTTCTTCCTATGCAAACACTTTATTTCTGCAGTCAACAAATATTTATTGAAAGCCTGCCACGTGCCAGTCCCTGGGGATATAGCATGAATAAAACAGACAAACCACCCCCGTCCTCGTGGAGTTGACCTTCCTGTGGGAGCTTATATATTACAATACATGTGGTACTAAAATGAGATCTTATGGCCCATGTTTATTATCAACAGTTTTTTTCCACTAAGCAATGTGTGTAATCTCTTTCCAGGGCAACAGATATTCTGATAAAACTTATAGATTTATCAATGAGCTAAATCCCTGGTGATTTGGCTTGCTGGTAGTGACCAACAAATTCTGAGATGGTGACTACTCTGTCAGCCTGGGTCCCTGAGTGTCGAGGAGGATCAGAGCACCCTTGTGTTTTTTAAGGGACGAGCTCTCACTGTGTTGCCAAGGCTGGACTTGAACTCCTGGGCTCAAGTGATCTTCCCATGTCAGCTTCCCAAGTAGCTGGAACTACAGGCATACCCCACCATGGTTGGCAAGAGTGCCCCTGTTGACTTGCATGAGAAAGGAGTATACTTTGGCTGCTTTGAGCCATGGCGATCTTGGGGTTCTTTGTTACCAAGCATAACTGGCCAATCCCAGCTGATACAGCTATGGGCATAACATGGAAAGCACCTTAAGGGAAGAGAACATTTAGCTAACTCCACCATGTTGTCACATTGACATTAACACAGAGGATTTTTTTGGCTTGTTTTTTTAAACTGAAGACATTAATCAGCATTTAAAAGGTACCGTAGAAATGTCTTTGGGGTGTGGGACAGTTTCTCTATATTGGACCATCTTTTATTTGATTATTTTCTACTCCTTATGTTTACAATTTTGGAAATTCTGAAATAGTCGATTTTTTGGTGTTGCTGGGAATTGAATTCTGAGAAGAAAATGTTGCTAGAATTATAGAACACTTTTGGAATAGTGCCAAGCATAGTGCTTGTCCTTAGAGGAAAAAATGCTAGGGAGCATTTTTGCCCCCAACTTGAGATGGGGAAAAAAGAACAAATTTTGGAAATATCACCCCTCTAACAAACACTTTCATGAGGGAGACATTCCCTCCTCCCTGATATTTTTTCTTCTCCATTTCCTCCTATTATTTACTTTAACTACAAATTAGTGCATGTGGTAATTCCCCCATGTAAATTAAATGAAAAATATTTTTAGTCCTCTAACTGTATTACCAAATATGTGGCTTTTAAACTAGTTCCAAGAGGCATTTAGGTCCCATGCATGGCTCTCTTTGACTTGAGTCATGTAAAGGTTATTTCTTGTCTTGGTAAAAATCTCTTTGTGTTGGGTGCATTTGTGACAGGTATTACCCCAGTCTTGAGTCCCTGTCTCCCCTGTTTGTCATGGAATGATCACAATTCCACTCCTTTGAGAAGCGTGGAACGTACTCACTAGTCACTCTGGTTGAGACTTCCTTAGACCAGGAGGCGTGATTTGTCCTAGAAAGAATGGGTTCTCATCTGTGGCAACTGGAAAGAATTAGTGTGATCACAGAAGGTTCGCAGAATTATTTCTATTTAGAATAGAGATGAGAAGGTTGAGGGTGATAATTTCAAAACTGGAGAAGTGGGTTTTTTAAAATTTGAAGGTAATACATAAAAACTCCAAGTATATTTAGAGTAAGAAGTCCTCTTCCAGCCTTCCCAATTCTGCCCTTCTCTGCAGAGCTTACCACAGTTAAAAATGTGCTATTTACACTTTCAGCCCTTATTCCGTGCATTTATAAACATGAGGCGCATCTATAGTCCCAGTTACTTGGGAGGCCAAGGCAGAAATATCACTTGAGCCCAGCGGTTCCAGGCTGCAGTGTGTGATGATCAAGGCTGTGAATAGCCATTGCACTCTAGCCTGGGCACCATGGCAAGAACCTATCTCTAAAAAAATAAACAAACATGAGAATAAGACTTATCTAGGGTTTTTTTTTTTCCACACAAAACATATTATTAT
This sequence comes from Avahi laniger, assembly GCA_963575035.1. Lineage (NCBI taxonomy): Eukaryota > Metazoa > Chordata > Mammalia > Primates > Indriidae > Avahi > Avahi laniger. Next base: position 38,354 of record CAUYSK010036602.1, read on the forward strand.
AAAGTTACTTTTTAAAACTTAATTTACAATGGGAGTCTTCCTGTGCAGGTACACTTATGTCTACCACATTCTTTTTAGCGGTAGCTCATTAAATAGATGAACAAAACTTTATTCCCTTAATGAAAGACACTTAGGAAGTTTCCATTTTTTTTCCTATTACTAATAAGAAAAATCTCTGTCTTTGTAGAACTCATTTGTTTGTTTCATTATGTCTTTGTGCATGTGTGTTATTATTTTCCCAGGTTGGATTCCTAAAAAGTGGGATTGCTGGTCCAAAACAGGCCCATTCTCAATTCTGAGAGATATGGCCATCTTAGCTTTTCAGAAGCTATACCACTTCATGATCCTGCCAACAGTGAATAGACACCTTCACCAATGCCACCATTTTATCTGTCCTTTTTATTTTTGTTAATCTGTTGGCTAAAAATCTCAGGATTGATTGAATTTACACTTCCTTAGTTCCTAGTAAGCTTGGGCATCTTATCTTACGTTTATTTTCCACGTGTGTATCATCTTCAGAAACTGCTTCTTCATTTTTTCCTTTTGGGTTATTTTTTCAATTGATTTTAGGAACTCTTTATATATAAGCAATATTAATCTTTGGTATTATGTTACAAATACTTTCTCCCAGACTACTGTTATTACTAGTGTGAATGCATGTGTTTAAGTTTTGTTTATAATGTTTTTTATTGTAGAGGAATTTTAAAATGTTTCATAGTCAATCTGTCACTCTTCGCTTTTGTGGGTCCTGAATTTCTTGTCTTGCTTTGAAATGCTTTCTATATCCCCAGACTATAAAAATACTCTCCTTTGTTTTCTCACATAGTGACTTTAGAATCTGACCCTACGTAAGATATAATTCCTCTCTAAATTTCTCCACTTATCCCAGGTCTTTATTTTTAATGTCCTTCAGTAAAATTTTATCTCTCTCTTTGTATAAGCCTTGTACATTTTTTGTTGTTGTTGTTGTTGTTAAATATATTCCTAGGCATTTTATGGTTTCAGTTGCCACCATTGATGGGATCGTTTCCAGAAAAGTTTGATGATTTGCCCAGATTAACTCAGCAAACAAGTGGACTATATATTTTTTGCTGGTGTTTTGCCTTCATACCGACTTAAACAGGTTGGCAGCCGCATCTTCCATGTGTTTTGGTTGGGAGCAGGTGGTGGATGGTGGGGGCTTAGTGACAGTGCTGAGTGGGTGAGCAGAACCTTGGCTGGCCTGAGTCTGGTCTATGGCTCCTCTTGACTTGGCTTAACAGCAGATGTTTCCCTTCTATTTTTACGTCTATTTCCACTTCTATTTTCTTCTCTTCTACCATATTTATTGGATATTCATAGATACTCAGTCAAATCTGAATTTTAAGATGTCCCATTTGGAACATACTTGTACTAAAAAATTTTTCATTGTTTATCTGAAATGCAGATTTAACTGGGTGTCCTATATTTTTATTTGTTAAATATGGCAACTCAAGCTTAGACTTACTACTAGAGATAAGACCCTCACCCTCAAGGAACTTACCTTCTCAGGATGGAGAAAGATTGTTGAGAAGCAATCCCTATTTTTCTTACAGCTGAGGGAGGGATCCTTCTAACAAGATCACAGCTCTCCTTGGAAAGGAGAACCTTCTCTTGTGTGTCTTGAACCCCAGCTGGGTTGTAGATGAATTTCCCTCCACTAGCAGCCATACCCTCTTCTGCCCTTTTATCTTCCCCACTCTCAATCTTCTTTTTATATTATGTTTTCTTTTTTTTATTGTGATCAAAAACACATTGTTAACAACTATGTGTTCATTTTCGTACAAGAAGTCTATAGAACTTTTTCATCCTGCGTGACTGAAACTCTGTACTCATTGAACAACAACTCTGTTTCCCGTCTTCCCAACCCCTGGGAACCACCACCACCATTCTACTTTCTGTTTGATTACTTTAGGTATTTTATACAAGTGAAACTATGCTGTATTTGCCTTTTTATGATTAGTTTATTTACTTATGCCATTACTTAGCATAATGTCCTCAAGGTTCATCCATATTGTAACATGTAACAGGATTGCCTTCTTTTTAAAGGCAAATATGTTCTATTGTATGTATATTTACCATATTTTCCTTATGCATTCATCCATCTGTGGATATTTAACTTGCCTCTACTTCTTGGCTATTGTGAATAATGCTGCCATGAACATGGGTGTGCAGATATCTCTGAGATCCTGCTTTCAGTTCTTTTGGATATATAACCAGAAATGGTATTGCTAAATTGTACAGTAGTTCTATTTTTAATTTTTTGAGGAAACTCCATACCATTTTCCATAGTGGCTTCACCACTTTACAATCCCATCAATGATGCACAAGGGTTCCAATTTCTCCACATCCTCACCAATATTTGTTATTGTCTCTTACTTTGATGGTGGCCTCCTAACAGGTGTGAGGTGATAGCTCATTGCGGTCTTGTTTTGCAGTTCGCTGATGATTAGTGATGTTGAGCATCTTTTCATGTGCTCCATTTGTATATTCAAATCCTTTGCCCATTTTTTTAATTGGGTTTTTTTTTATTTTTGAGTTGTGGGAGTTCTTTATATATTCTGGATCTCACCCCTTATCTTATATACAGTTTGCAAATATTTTCTCCCATTCCTTAGGTTTGCTCTGGTGATTGTTTCCTTTTCTTCACAGAACTTTTTAAGTTTGATGGAGGCATATTTGTCTTTTTGCTTCTGTTGCTTTTGCTTTTGTTGTCATATCCGACAAATCATTGTCCATTCCAGTGTCACGAAGTTTCCCCCTATGTTTTCTTCTAGGAGCATTATAGTTTCAGGTCTTACATTTAGATTTTCATTCATTTTGAGTTGATTTTTGTATATTTTAAATTGGGGGGAGAACTAGTAAATAATTCTTTATTATCATTAAAGCAATAAGTGCTCACTCTAAGAAAAACATTAAGTAAAGACTTTGGCATGAATAGCTTGTCTACCACCTTCCCCTTCCTAGTGCCCAGAGGCAACTATAGTCATGTATCGCTGTATAGGAAAATTTCAGTCAGCCTCAGACCACATTAGTGATGGTGGTCTCATAAGATAATAATAATATATTTTTATTATATTTTTCTGTGTTTAGATACACAAATACTATTGTGTTACAATTGCCTGCAGCATTCAGTACAGTAACATGCCGTACAGGTTTGTAGCCTGGGAGCAACAGGCTGTACCACACAGCCTAGGAGTGTAGTAGGCTATCCCAATGTTTGCACAATTACGGAATCACCAAATGGTGCATTTCTTAGAATGTATCCCCTTCATTGAGTGACACATGACTATACATCTGTTTTTAGTTCTTACATTGGTGAGCCTCCATGGTTTTAAATAAATGCTTATACTGTATGCTGTTTCTCAACTTATCAATTTTGGACTTATCCATTTTCTCCCCACTAGTGTATAAGTAGGCTGCAGAGGATTTAATTTGTTTGCATCCCTCTCCAGCCTCTCCTAATGCTTAACAATTTTAAACAATTAGTTGTAGTTCTCTTGGATACCTCTGTTACTCTAGGTAATACATTTCTGCCTCTACTTCTTGTTTTATCACTTTTAGGCAATATTCTCTTTCCCTTCTAAATAAAATATTGGGCCTTACCCTTTCTTCCATTTTTCTTTCCTTTACTTTTACATTGTCCAGATTCTGGCTAAGTGAACATGGTATATCCATACAATGGGATATTATTTGGCAATAAAAAGAAATGAAGTACTGAATATGCCACCACATGGATGAAGCTCGAAAACATCGTACCAAGTGGAAGAAGTCAGACACACAGGTCCCATATTGTATGATCCATTTATATGAAATGTCCAGAATATTAGTGATTGCCGAGGGTGGAGGGTGGAGGGTTGTTTTCCTAGAATTCCTACTTATCTTTTTTTCATGCAGATTAAAAAAATGCACTTTGATCATCTAGTGCTATAAATACACTCTTGGTTACATGACATCTCCTTACTTCTGGGAGCCATCTTTATCTGGTTCTAGTCTACCAACCCTGTCCTGTCTCCTTCACAGCCTTGACTCAACATTTTGTCGAATCTCTTTTTTCCACTTTTTTGCAACCTTATTTTGCAACCTAGTCCCTTATTTTGCAACGTTTTGAATGGGTATACTGTCTTGTAACTTCCGCATAGGAAGAAGTATGGGGGAAATAAGGTTTCCAAACCCAGCATGTCCGAAATTATCTTCATTTTGGTCTTCTATTTTGCCAGTGCTTCAGTTTCCTCATATGTACAATGGTGATCTTAATTGCACCTACCTATTAGAATTGTTACTGAGAATTAAATGAGTTATTATGTGAAGAGCTCTTTAACAATTTTTGATACCTCACAATGTGTTTGGGAAGCATTAGCCATTAATGTTATTGTAGGTGAAGCGCATTAGATGTACCGTAGTATTCTGTACTCTGAGAACATTGTGTGTGGACTAACAGTAAAGTAATAAGAGGAAAGTTTGTGTGATTAAGTAAACAATGCTCTAACCATAGTTGCACCATAGGCTTATGAATTATTCCTTAATGCTTTTCTCCTTGACTTTCATAAAATTATAATCAGTGTTTGAGGATTTACTTGTACTCCTTTTTAGGTCACTAGGCTGTTCTCAGCTCTTCAGATTTTTAGTAAAGCACAGTCATTTCCAGGAAATGGATTTAAATTGTAATGCAAATTTTGGTTTAGATGTATGAAAGCAGTTTTGGAGAGTAATAATGCAAGCTACTTAAGGAGGTTGGAGAATTAAGGATATTGAAGATTTAAGGAGTAAGTTGGCCCAAGTACAAAAGCAGAAAAACAAAACCATGATCCTGATCACTCTATAGTGGCTGCTTGGAGCACTGTGTAGAAGAAGGTTCCAGGTGGCATTTGGGCTATTGCCAGTAAGTATTGTCTGCCTTGGGGTAGGTAGTCTTATTCCTGACCTCACCTTGAGCCTTTCTCATGATTAACAAGGTGTTGTTGAGAGCATCCGACAGGGAGACTTGGTCTAGTCTTGGGTGCTTAGGGAAGGTGTTGGGGAAGTTTGACTGAGGTGAGTAAGATGATAGTGAGGCAAAGGGAAGGCGGTTGAGGGACCAGTAAGTGCAAAGGGAGCAGGGATGGGCCAGGAGTAGACCAGTGTGTCTAGGAGAGAGGACACCCTTGCGGTAGCTGGAGGGGAAAGCCGGAGCCCGATCAGACAGGGCATCCATGCTGGAGCCTAAATTAATACAACTTTATTTCAAGAGCACTTGAAGAGATGTGTGTAGGGAAGCACCAAAATCAGGTTGACTGTGAGGAGAGGGGAACAGAGAGGGACAAGAGTGGATGTGGCCTCTCCTCTTTGGAAGCTGTGACAGTAGAGGGTCTCGAGGGAGGTAGTTGTAGCTTAAACCAGGGCAGCTGTGGAACAGACAGAAGCCAGTGAAAGGGAGAGTTCTTGGGAATAAATCTACAGGATGTACTGGAGTGGGGCAGGGGGATCTCTGAGGGTGATGACTCCTGGTTTTCCACCTGTGGGACTGGGTAGGGAGGTGGTGAGGACGGGGGGACCACGTCATCTCACAAACAAGTCGTCTAACGCTTAGCAAAAGTAAGGTGACACACTCTGAGTCACAGAGCTGGCATTAGGATCTGGGTGGCCTGGTTCTGTCTTGAAGAGGAAAGGGAGCCTTGGTGCCCAGTGAACATGTTACACTCTGGGTAACTACTTTGCAGCCCTGGTACTTTCTCTGTAAGGCCCAAGGGAAAACTTCCCCTTCCTCTTCTGATGGCTTTCTGAAATATCAGTGGGCACAAGACAGATTAATAGGAGAAAAGGCACACCAATTTATCAGCAGCACGGGGAGAAAATCACAAAGTGATTACCCCACCATGCAGTGGGTACAGATGGTTAAACACCCTTCTTCTTAGGGAAAGGGAGATGGGGAAGTGTCGATGGATGATTTTAGCAGGTAGTATGTGATTTTTAGGGGCATTCAATGGGTTTGAAGAACACACAATGACCCGAGACAAAGTCTGTTGTGCTTGCAGAGCAGACAATGGTTGGTGACAAAAGTCCATCCAGGTGTGTTGACAGACTTCAGTCTTTTCTCCTACAGCATGAGCTAAACTCAGAGGAGGGACCAGAAGTAATCGTTTTCTTCTTTGGCAGGTCCAGACTTTAGGCAGATAAGGGAAGTGTAGAGAACAACCTCCTCCTGTGCTTTGGGAGAAACAGAGAAATGAGGAGGTGAGGGGGGGAAGGTAAGAGAGAACTTTAGGCTTTTCCCGCAGGTCTAGCACGTCAAAATGCCACATTTCGTGGTATCGGTTTCTGAGCCCCAATATCTCCAGCCTCCAGGGATTGGTGGAACACCCTTCCCCAAAGGAATAGAGCCACTTCACCACTCTGTTGAGCCTAAGTTGCTTTTTTCATTTTCTTTCGTATCTGCCTTGAAGTCTAGAGCAAATGAAAACCCAATAACACTGCATGAACAAAACACACAAAAAAGCTACTCTGATCTTCCTGTTTTCTCATATGGGTGCTGAAAACCAGCTGAAAAGGCAGAGAGGCAACACTTGCTTTGCTATTCCAAGAACTGGTAGCTTCAAGAACTGGTAGCCACATGAGAGCATCTGTTGAAGAACAAGTTTTCACCTTCTGCTGAAAAGCTACGCAGAAATGGTGAAAGTCTTCCTAGAACCCATTCCTCCCTGGGGCAAAGAGAAGACCTGGGAAACATTTTATCAAAGCAATAATGCTTATGATATTTGTAATTTGAATCTTCTCTCTTTTTTCACTTGGCCCATCTGGCTCAAGTTTTGTCAATTTTGTTGATCTTTTCAAAGAACCAACTTTTGGTTTTGTCGATTTTCTCTATTGTTTTTCTGTTCTCTAGTTCATTAGTTCATTAATGTCCACTCTAATCTTTATTATTTTCTTTTTCCAGCTTGCTTTAGGATTAATTTGCTCTTGTTTCATGGTCTTCGGGGAAAATTAGGTTATCGATTTGAGATATTCTTCTTTTCTAATATGTGCATTTACAGCTGGGCATTCTTCCATGTGTACTGAAAAGAGTGTATATCCTGCTGTGTTGAGTGGTGTGTTCTGTATATATGTTAGATCTAGTTGGCTTATAATGTCAATTCAAGTCTTCTGCTTTCTTGTTGATCTTTTGCCTAGTTATTCTATTCATTATTGAAAATGGGGTAATGAAATCTCCAACTATTTTTATTTTATTTGCATTATTTTTTTTAGGGATAGGGTCTTGCTCTGTCACCCAGACTGGAGTGCAATGGCACCATCATAGCTCACTGCAGCCTCAAATTCCTGGGCTCAAGCCATCCTCCCACCTTGGCCTCCCAAAGTGCTGAGATTACAGGTGTGAGCCACCACGCCTGGCTAATTTTATATTTCTCTTATCAATGCTGTCAGTTTCTGCTTTATGTATTTCAGGGCTCTATTAAGTACATACATATTTATAATTGTATCTTCCTGAAGGAATGACCCTTTTATAATTATAAAATGTCCCTCTTTATCTCTGGTAACATTTTTTGTGTGGTATTAGCATAGCCACTCTATTATGGTTACTGTTTGCAGGATATTTTTTTCTATCCTTTTAATTCCAATCTATTCGTAACTTTGGATCTAAAATGCCTCCTGTCGGTAACATATAGTTGGGTCTTATTGGCTTTTTTTAAAAAAAATGAATCTGATAATCTCTTTGTGATTGGACCACTTAATCAACTCACATTTAATGTCATCAGTTAGATTTACATCTGCTATTTTGCTTTTTTGCTTTCTTTGTGTCTCATGTCTTCTTTGTCCCTTTATTTTCCTCTTACTGCTTTTTTTTGCATTAAATGAATATGTTCTAGTGTAGCATTTTAAATTTTTAAATTTTTTCCCCACTTTTTAAAAAGTTGTTTGTAGTTGTTTATGGTAAGTTCTAGGGCTTACCATATACCTTATAACTTATGAGACTCTAGTTTAGATTTATACCAACTTAATTCCAGTGAGATACGAAAACGTTAGCCCTGTATAGGTTTATTTCCTCTGTCCTCTTTCTGTGCCCTCTTTCTTTTTTTTTTTTGAGACAGAGTCTCACTGTGTTGCCCGGGCTAGAGTGCTGCAGTGTCATCCTAGGTCACAGCAACCTCAAACTCCTGGGCTCGAGCAATCCTCCTGTCTCAGCCTCCCAAGTAGCTGGGACTACAGGCACGCACCACCATGCCTGGCTAATTTTTTCTATTTTTAGTTGTTTGGCTAATTTCTTTCTATTTATAGTAGAGTCGGAGTCTCGCTCTTGCTCAGGCTGGTCTCGAACTCCTGAGCTCAAACAATCCGCCCGCCTCGGCCTCCCAGAGTGCTAGGATTACAGGCGTGAGCCACCGCGCCCGGCCTGTGCCCTCTTTCTGTGTCATATATTATATCTGTGTATGTTACAAATCCAACAGTACATTGCTATAAATATTACTTTATGTAATTTTAAGTCCTTTAAAGAAGCTGAGAGAAGAGAGAGAGTGTATGTTTATAAAGTTGGTTTTACTGACCTTCTTATTTACCCGTCTGGCTCTGTTCATCTGTTCCTGTGGGTGTGAGTTACCATCTGCTACCATTTCTTCACTCGAATGCAGCTTTGTTTCCACTCACTTGCTTTGCGCTGTCATTGTCAACTATATTACATTTCTATGTGTCGTAGGCCCAATAATACAATTATATATGTATTATTTTATACTATTGCTTTTTAAATCACTTAAGAAAGAAGAAATATGTTTTACAGTTACATAATTACCTTTACTGGCACTTTCTGTTCTTTTATGTGAATTCAAATTGCTGTCTGGGGTTACTTATGATATTTGAAGTGTTATTTATATTATCGCCTATGTATTTGTTTTAAAAAATAAAAAACCAAAATAACATACAACAACAAAAAGGGAAGTAGGCTCCAATCCATCTGTTATTTCCCCATCAATTCTGTCACATAAATGCTGGTGTATGAAGCTAATGTTAAGATTAAAACGTCATAGCAGTTACTATGCTGTCTGTAGCTGCCCACCTGTCTGAATGCTTGAGTTTCATGCATTTTCACACACAAGAGAAACAACTGTGGTTATACGTTGTCAGTCAGCACACACCATGCCCAACCTCCAGGCCCAAGGGCATAGGACAGAATTGTACTGAAACGCAGTAAAAACAGGCTTGTAATAACCATCACCAGGCTAGAGTTTGAAAGTCAAAGCCAGGGAGAGAATTTTAATTGCCTTGATCATTTTGTCAAGGTGGTGTTTTGTTTTATTTTGTTTCCTAACCTGTTATGACTGTAAATTATGTTTTGTTGTGCTTTTGTTTAATCTTATTCTGATTATAAAAGTGCTACATACTGATGGAGGCTATTTAGGAAATTCAGAAGAAAATAGAAATTTCATAACCCAGAGATAACCACTCAATATTTTGGAGAGCTCACTTTCTCTCTGAAGCATTGTGTTTATATGTATATATAATATTTAAATGGCACCCCAATTTGAATTTAGGGTTGTCTGAAGCCTAAGAGTTACATAATAGTTAATTTTACTTTTTAAAAAGTTATTTTCTTAGTAGTTGCTCTGGGGCTTACCATACACATCATAACATCAGAATTGAGTTCAGATTTATACCAACTTAATTCCAGTGAGATATAGAAATGTCAGTCCTACACAGGTCTATCTCCTCTGCCCTCTTTTTATACTATTATTGTTACCATATTATAATCGTGTATGTTACAAACCCAATAATTCATTGTTATACTCTTCTACAGTATTTGTTTTGCCTGTGATTGCAACTTTGCCTGTATCACTTAAGATTTAATATGGAGTGTTCCTAGTGTTGTTATTTCCTATTTTTTGAGTGTTTATGACTGTAGTTTTCATAACTATTTTGCTGATTTTACTGCACACTGCGAGATCTTTTATACTTGGATTTATCCTCTCTTGAGCTTTTAATTTTGATACACTTCTTAGACATCAAAAGTAAATCTTCAAGTAGTTGTTAGGGAAAGTTTTCCAGTCCTTGCATGTGTTACCCTTGCACACAAATGACAGCCTGGCCATATGTAAGATTTTGGAGTAACTCTCTTTTTCTCCCAAAATTCTTTTAGTGGTGTTTCTTTGTATTGTGGTGAGCAACACTACCTTCCATTTCTTTACCTAACTTGCACTGGAGCCTGCTGTCACGCCGTGCTGGGCATACCCTTTGTCCAGTTGTTGACCCTCTGTTGAAGCCCCTCTCCTGCCTTCCTGGGCACCAGGCAAGTCTCTGTCCCGCTTAGTCCCTTTTCCTTTTCTCTCCTTCCTCCCTCAAGTCATCATGCTTGGGAAATAAAACAGTGTGTGCCAAGTAGATATTAATTAGCAATACCAAAAAGTCACTTTATTATGGGCAGGCATATGAATTATAACTGGCTTTTACTTGCTGAAAAAAATTCAATGTATTTTCATGTAAAGAGAAAGTGCTGAAGAAAAGGACCACCTAGAAAAGGGGAAGTAAGATTTTACATGCATTTTTCACATGAGATGATACTCATTTTCCAGAATGTACAGTCTCCCTATAAATTTAAAATATTGTTCTTAGTTTTGTTTTGTTTTGTTTTTCAAATCACTGCTCTAATCATGAATTTCAGTCTTTGGAATATTGTTCTTAGTTTCCTTTCGCTTTGTTTTTTAAATCACTACCATAATCATGAATTTCAGTCTTCGGAAGAAGGTGTGGCTCTCCTAGGCTGGGGAAAGCAGTAGTTTCTTCAGATTTAATTGATTTTTAATTGACAAAAGTTTACAAATTCTGCAAATATATGTCACACAAGCTGAAAACAAATTTTTTGCTGTTTAAATAATTTATTTTCAATCTGAATAGTAAATTCAGGACAGGAATGCCTATTCTTACTATACTCATAATAAAAATTCTACTTACTATGTGCCATGTACTGGAGGCAAACAAAGTAATTTTTAAAATTCTCATTCAATAATTGGAAATTGATTAAATTACATCTATACAATGGGATATTTTATGCAGCCATTGATATTCAGTTAAAAAAAGGGCACATTACAAAGTGATATATTCAGTATAATTTTCATCTTATCTAAAAATCAAAAATAAGATTCAAAACTGGAAAGAATGAGTACCTAAATGTTAATATTGTCTATTTCTGGATTGATAAAAAACAGCAAACAAAACTAATTTTTGTTTCCATTTTCTAATTTTTCTATAATGAAAGCAAATTGACTTTATAACGAGATGATAGTTTGGTGGTGGTTGTGGTAGTTTTTAAGGACATAGCTCTACTTTTTAGGATTATAAGGAATGGGCACATTCATACCCATGTCAGGGAGCTATCATGATCTCTTGAAAAGGTGGAATGAAAGCTGGACCTTGAAGGGAGAGGAATATGTTAATAGATGAATACGCAGAAAGAATGACCAGCCCACGGAGCAGAGGTGCCATGTTGAGGACATGCGCAGACCTGAGCAGGAGCACAACTAAAAACCTGGGTGGCTGGACCAGGTGATGCTGGCACTGGGGTTGGGGGAGAGCTGCAAAAGCTTTGGTAAGGAGTTCATATTTTGCTGTGTTCATTGCGGAAAGTCATTAAAGGTTTTGGATTTGGGGTGAGAGAATCATATCGAGGGTAAATCTGTTGATTCTGGAAGGAGGGATGCGGAGAATGAATTGAAGCCTAGGAGATTAGAGCAGGGAAGCATGTAGGCGTGCTGTTGGTGTCTTCAGTGGCCCTCCTGGGTTTCTCTTCTTTTCTCTATCCTGTCCTTATTGGGGGCTCCTGGGTGCCACTCACCTCTCTCTTCACCTCATGGCTTCACCAACCATATGAGCACTAAGGTCCTCCATCCAAAGCTTCAGCCTGGATCTCTCCTGGGCTCTACACTGATATGTGTTTAATTATGTCCAGGCCACCTTTTTCTAGTTGTCCCTTGACTCCTCAACCTCACAGAATGTTCTATCTTTCTTCCAAAGTCTGCTTCTCCTCTTTTTATATCCGGTCCCTGTGCACAGTCTCCATTCTCCCAGCCCACGATTTACCCAAACCAGAAACTTGCATGTCCTCACAAAAGACTCAAAAGTACACACACTGTGCGATTCCACTTAGATGAGGTGCCTGGAATGGGCAAATGCATTGAGACAGAAAGCAGAAGGGTGGTTGCCAGGAGCTGGGGGAGCAGGGAATGAGGAGTTGTTTAAAGAGTATAGAGTTTCAGTTTGTGGCGACAGAAAAGTTCTAGTGATGGTTGTACATTGTGAATGTATTTAATGCCATTGAATTGTACACTTGAAAAGGGTTAAAATGGTAAATTTCATGTTATGTATATTTTACCACAATTTAAAAATAAATATTAATAATAATAAATGAAACCTATTCAATTTGGTTTGACTCAGTTTCACCCAGACTTATTTGATGATGGGACCCTCTGATCAAAAGAAAAAAATGCTTTATGACATATATTTACATCCTTAGAGAAACACACTTGGGGAAACATTCCCACATACTTAGGGGCAGGGAGGAGGAATCAAGTTCCTCAATGTATTAACTTACAGAAACATTATGAGAGAAAGGGTGGTTGGGTTTTTATTTAGGGGGATTATGGGTCAGTTGGTCCCTGGGCTGATTTAATCACGTTATTTCTATGGGAGAATGCATTTGGAACTTTGAAAAACGTCAGTCTGAAAAGGAACTTCGAGAACACAATCCATTCAAATTGGAAACTGATTTGCTTCAACACATCCAAGTACACAATCTGCTCACTTTATGCAGAGGTTTGCGATTTATTTTGGAAAGATGGGAGGTTCCAACTGTTGGGTAACTTTCAGGCTTCCAGTCACAATGGCAGATCTGCAAGTGTTGAAACACTTAAGGCTGTGAAACGGGATGAGTAAAGAAAAAGTGAAACAGGCAGCCTTGGGCCACGCATTTGTCCCTCCTTCCTCTGCCCTAGGTCACAGACTAATCTGGTCTTAGGTGCTAAAGAGGCTCAGCCCACATGGCAGCTTTAATGTCTTTCAGCCATTTGCAGATCTGGGAATCAGAGCCTCCCTCAGGCTTCTTTTCCTTGTCACTAATCCCTGCATCCAGAGTCGGTGTGCACACTTTTTCCTTCTCTCCAAAACCCCCTTTCCTAATAGCTCTACTGCCCCTGTGTAGATCCCTGAGCTTTTGCTTTGGTTTCCTCTCTGATTTCCTGCTTTAGGAGCCTATCTATGTAACATCTCAAGCCCTGCACAACTCAAGAGGGTAACCTTGTGCAGTGCACAACCTGGGTGGCCACCCATATCAATAATTAATCCCAGTTCCCTTCCTCATTCTGTCTGCCCTCCTCCCTAGGAATTGAAATCCTGCCCTGAAATTTCAGCATAGGGTCACCTTTTCCATGCTAGCTTGTTATTTCTTCTACTTGAAAAGTACATGTTCCTTATAAAAACTTCAGACCTTATAGAAGTACCATTTCCTTTCTTAGGTAATTGCCATGAACAATGGACTATATTTTTCTAGGTTTTTCTTTTCCTATTCATATACTAGTACACATGTTTGCATTTTAACGAAACTTGCTATACCTACTGTTTTGTAGCCTCCTTTTTTTCACTGAATTATATATCTGGGGCATCTTTCCATTTTGGCAAGTAGAGATCTATTTCATGATTTAATAGCTGTATTGTATTTCAGTATTTGGATGTACCATGATTTATCTAACTGGTCCTATTGATGACAATTGGAGTTTTTCCAGTGTTTTGCTATTGCATATAATGTAGACATGGATAATCTTAAGCATACAAATCTTTCCACAATTGCAAAAAGATTTCCCTAGGATGAATTCCTAGGTAGAGTAGCTAAGTCAAATGGTATAAACATCTTAAATTTTACTTGACATTGCCAAATCATCTTCCAAAGGGCTTCATTAACCATTTTGCTCTCCCAGTATAGTGTGGAGCCAGGTCTGTTCCCTCCGCCTCACCAATACTGGCTAGCTTTTGAAATCTTTACTAATCTGAGAGATGAAAAATGTTTTAGTTTGCATTAAATTTTTTTTTTTTTTTACTTGTCCTCCTATTGCAAAACTCTGGGGTACTGATTACTTGAGGTTGAACACTTTTCATATGTTAATTGGCCATTTGTATTCTCTAAATTCCTGCCTGAGCTTCTACTGATGGTGCACTTGAGTTCCCCTTTGCTGTTCTCTGCCTCCCAGGATGGAAAATCTATTGCCTTCTTTCAGACCTGTTCCGCTCTGCCTTGAGGCTCAAGAGTGATGTCCAGCCTTGGAATTGTGGTGGGAAAGACCCAGGTTGACTCCCAGCTGCTCCACAGACTGTGCAACCTTGGACAATCAGCTTCACCTTTCTAGGTCCCAGTTTCTCATTTGAAAACTGCACTTGAAGGAAGCTGGGAAAGTTAGTACCATTAGGCTCTATCACGCGTTGTCAGGCACTCTGAGCTTCCTTTTAAGAGTATTTATGTCGTCTTACCATTTTTTGTTTATATGTCAATTTCCCTTACTAGAATCTAAGCTCCTTGATCACAGGGACTGTACTTTATCCATTTTCATATCTTTGGTGCCCAGGACATAATTGGTATTCAATAAATATTTTCTATGGCATTTAATTTTTAAGAATTGTATTGACTCTTTTACCATAAAAGCTGGGAATACAAAAAAATTTAAATTATAGTTCATACTCTGAAGGAGTTTGTTATCCAGTTGGGGAGATAAGTTCAATCATTCATTCATCCATTCACTCAGTTATTCAGTATGTCCTAAGTATCTAAGCTCTAGTCAGGTTGGCATGAGATAAGAAGATAAACAATAAAGTGTACATGCCACTCTCAAGTGGCTTCCAGTGTAGTAGCGGAGACAGATATAAAATGGGCACAACATAATAGGATAAGTGAAATGATATAATTTCTAACAATCATTAAAAATATATAGTAAAAAATAAATAGCTCAAAACAGTAGCAGAACTATCACGAAGCAGTGCATGACTTGGCAGCTACCGAGTAGAAATGAAGCTCAGCTTGCCCCCATGTCACAGGGGTCACTCAAGGGACACTAAGAAGGGTCTACTGAACAAGGATCTTCATAGGGAAATCAGTTAGTTATTCATGGTGCAGATCAGGACAGCAAGGACTCTGAGAAAGCTCACATTGAAAACCTGTTTAACTGTTTGACCTAAAGTCACCCACAATTTGTTGACTGTGGAGCTCTTTCTCTCACTAATTAGCATCCTCTGGAACCATCATTCCTTAAAGTCATTATGGAAAATGCTGGTGTAGATACTATTTGTAGTTAGATAGTTGGTGGCCCTTAACCTTTTCTGGGGACATGGACCTTCTGAGAAATGGATGGTCAGGGAGAATTGTGCACAATTCCTGTACCCCTTGAAGCCCACTCAAGATTCCCCTTCATGGTCAGGGAAAGAGAAGAAGGGAGAAAATCCCAAGCAGGGAGTGATCTGTGTGGGCCGAGACGAAAGAGGCTGGAAGAGATGGATCTTCTCCAGAGCTGGTCAGTTTGACTGTGAGAGAGAGATTGGTGAGTGGGGGGACCAGGGTGGAGTTGGGGATACCGACTGGGGAAGACCCTAAATGCTTAGTGTGGAATTAGCAGTTCTTAATAATTAATTGACTACGAATGTCAAGGGAGCTGCCGGGGCTGAAGATGACTCTACCAACAGGCACTGGGGTCGTAGTAGGATTATTTACAGAAGCAGGAAAGGCATACAGGCAAGACTTCCACACATCCAAACCTGTGTTATGGTCATGTTGAAATGCCCCAACTTGCCTTTATGAATTAGCGCTGAGTCTCCCAGCTGAACATTCACATTCAGAATTGAATTTGCCGTCTTAACTGGGCATCCTACCTTGAACAGTTAACAATCAGATTTGTCTGACTTCTAATTTTAGAAGGAACCAGGCTGACCTTCATTCCGCTGTTGCTAACTGGAGCCCCGTTACCTGGGCGACTAGATTTACAATATGTCAGTATGCAAATACCATCTGCCCAAGAGGAGAGAGGAAGCAAGGCCTTCCTCCTCTAGGCTTGTCAGCAGTTCTGGAAATGTCTTCCTCTGGGACAAGGGTGTGCTGAGGAGAAGGAAAGCTAGGGAAGGAGCCGTGAGGTTTTATTTCTAGAGCCTTTTCCTCTTTCTCTTCTCACACAGGAGTTTGTGGTCTGCCTTATGGACAGTCCTTAGTGTATTTCATTTGGGTATAGAAAGGAGCTTAGATTTTACATTTCTTCTGATAGAGTAAGCAAAAGGGAGAGGGTATATATCACTTCCATGGATGACAAAACACTTAGATTCAGAGAATTGGAATAGCATAATGAAGACTTTGACTTTGCGGTTCCTGCCTCCCAAAATGCCATTAGGAATCTAATTTCCAACTGATAAGAGAGAGTGTGAGCTAGGTATGGGGCCGGCTGCCTTTATTGGTGAGCTCTGAAGAAGGATGAATAGAAGCAGATATTCCATCTCATTTTCCTACACTGCAGGTTGACTGAGTAAACTGAAGGGGTTTTTTTGCCGCAGAATATATTCAGTTCTTGTCCTGTGTATTGTTTCAGGCTGGGGTTTGGAATCACATTTGGAAACATTCAGAGCCAAAGGCAGGGATGTTCTGCTGTTCCTTTTCATGAAATAACTGTCACATCAGCTGTCAGCTGCAGGAATCTCTCCCACCCACGCATTTTGTGAGTCCAAATTCGGTGGACTCATTAATTTTAATTTTTACTTTCAAACCTCAAGGACTTCGATGGGTGGGTGTGCTTCCTTTGACGGCTGTGTGTAGGAATTTGTGTAGGAGGAAGACTTTCCAGGAGCAGGACAAAGGACCTCAGGCTCTTAGCTTCTAATTTTGTCTTCTCTGGTGACTTCCCCTGTGACCTCTTCTCTCTTTGCTTTCCTTGGGTCTGCTGTCTCCCACCTCTTTAAAAAAAACTCTTCCTAGCATCAACCTGAAACTGCCAGCAGCATGCAGGAGTGAGGAAAGTGACTTTACTTATCGTGTCACTTTTACCCACCTGGCCTTTTATCTGAATGTCAAGCAAGTGGCCAAGGAGATTAATGCCTGTGTGCATCCTGGAGCTAGACTGCCCAGATTCAAATTCCACTGGGTGACCTTGGGCAAGTTACCTAACCTCTCTGTGCATCAGTTTCCTCAATTGCCAAATAAGGTTTAAAAACACTTAATTGGGCCAGGCATGGTGGCTCATTTCTGTAATCCTAGCACTTTGGGAGGCTGAGGCGGGAGGATTGCTTGAGCCCAGGAGTTGTAGGTTACAGTGAGCTATGATGATGCTACTGCACTCTAGCCCAGGTGACAGAAGAGACTCTATCTCAAAAAAAAAAAAAAAAAAGAAAGAAAGAAAAAGAAAAAAACACCTCGTTGCGTTGTTGTGAGGATTAAATAAGTATAAATATTTTAGAACTATGCTGAGCCTAGAGAGGCCATCGCTCCATGTGGCAGCTTTTATGATTACTTGTGCATCTGCCAGGGTCCTGGCAAGGTAGTGAAGTTTTGCTGTGAGCAAGTGAATGTCCAGGGTTTGCTTGCAGGTTGTGACCTCCCCCTTCATTCTTGCCAAACTGGTTCATATCCATGTACAAATCAAGCCTCATATTCCATATTATGTCCCAACTGCACCCTATAGTATGCCCTTGTGTTCCTAACCCCTTGCACACTTTCTGTCGACGTGGCATCACAGCACGTTTGGACATGCTATCTTAGCACATCACGCTAATTGTAGTATGAAATTGACTCTCTTTGCTATCCCTGCAGAGTAATGAAAAGATGTCATGTGGCTGGAGAGTCGCCCATGACCATTGTTTGGTGGATGTTGTGCCCAAGTGTATAAGTCAGTGACATGGGCCACCGAGCTTCCTCTTGGCTTTTGAAGTCACTTGTTTGGCTTTCTTGTTTCTATAGGTAACTTTAAACTATCAAAAGTAAGTATGAGATATTGCAGGTAGGAGTGTAAATGATGCAGCTGCTGTGGAAAAATCTGACAGGTCCTCAAAAGGTTAAACACCTTGCTACCATTTGACTTGGTAATTCTACTCCCAAGAGAAATGAAAACATATATCCACACAAAGACTCATAAACAAATGCTCATAGCAGAATTTTCATAATAGCCACAAGGTGGAAACAACCCAAGTGTTCATCAACTGTTGAATGGATAAACAAAATGTAGTATCCCCATGCAATGGAATATTATTCGGTAATAAAAAGCAAGTAATGATACAGGCTAAACATGGATGAATCTTCTATGTTAAACGAAAGAAGTCAATCACAAAAGGCCATGTATTGTATGATTCCATTTGTTTGAATGTCCAGGATAGGCACAGCCATGGGGACAGGGAGTAGGTTAGTGGCTGGGGGTTGTGGGGAGGGGAGAATGGGGAGTGACTGCCAGTGGGTATGGGGTTTCCTTTGGGGGTGTGGAAAATGTTCTGGAATTAGAGAGTAGTGATGGTTGTACAACCTTGTGAGTATACTAAAAACCACTGAATTGTATACTTAAAAAAAAAACTATGAGAAACATCTATATAGTCTACTACAGAATTTAAAGTCATTTCTAAGATTACTTTTTCAAGAATAGCTGCCACCTAAAATAGAATATAAAGTGACTTAATTCGTAAGAAAAGCATGAAAAATGCAAATGATCAAGAATGCCTTTTTCACCCTAAATCTTTGAATATAAATTATATGCATGCGATTCATAAGTACATTATGTAGGATTCTGCTGCCTTCTATACTGTGATTCTGTAATTTACTACATTGCTGGCTGGGCCATCAAAATAATACTGAAAGCAACTTCTGTAACAGAAATAGAAGCACCTTTTCAGGTCATGCCTACCACCAGCCACCCCTGGGTCCCCCAAGGTATTAATAATAATTCATAGCTGCCTCTTTGTGGTGCCCTTACAAGAAGTGACTTAACTGCGAACGTATTTGGGCCTTTTTGACATGAAAAGGATTCACCCAGCTCCTGGGCTGTGGTTTCCTGTGTTTGTAGCCAGAACACTTCCAGGGGACATCTTCCAACTGCCTAAAAAATAACCGTCATGTTTTATCAGTGTTTCATCCAGAATCTACTGATCGACCCTTTTGGTTTAAATAAATAGAATGGCTGAAATCTCTCCCAAGGCTGTCTTAGTACTTACTAGGAAGAAAGGTTTGAAATGCCCAAGCACTACCTAAAATGGGCTTTACAAGAATAAGAGATCCAAGAAAGAATCCAGAGCTGACTTTAAAACATCCCATAATCCCTCCACACCCATTAGGATGGCTATTATCCAGAAAATGGAAAACAAATGTTGGTGAGTATGTGCAGAAATCGAACCCTTGCACATTGCTGGTGAGAAAATAAAACGGTGCCACCACTGTATCGGGGACCCTCAAAAAGTTAAACATAGGATTACCATATGATTGAGCAATTCCATTTCTAGGTCTGTACTGAAAATAATAAAAGCGGAGATTCAAACAGGTACTTGTGTACTAATGTTCATAGCAGTGTTATTCACAATAGCCAAAAGGTAGCAGCAACCCAAATGCAGGCAAAGGGGTAAACAAAATGTACTCTGTCCTCACAATGGAATATTATTCAGCGTCTAACAGTAATACAATTCTGACACACACTACAATATGGATGAATCTCGAACACATTATGCCACACAGTGAAATAAACCAGACACAAAAGGACAAATACTGTATGATCTGACTTATGTGACGTATCTAGAGTAGACAAATTCACAGAGACAGAAAATAGATCAGAGGTTACTGAGAAGTGGAAAGAAAAGGGAATTCGTTAACGGGTACGGTTTCAGTTTGAAGCGGTGTAGAAGTTCTGGAAATTGATAGTGGTAATGATTGTACAACATTGTGAATGTACTTAATGCCACTGAATGGTACACTCAGAAATGGTTAAACTGGTACATTTCATGCTATGTATATTTTACCACAGTAAAAAAAGAAAGAACAAAAATCCTGTGAAGAACAGCCCTTCCCCATGTTGTCCGCTATCTTCTTTTTTCTCTTACCTCTTTGATAACATGGTAAATTGTATTTCATCACGGTGTTGCCTGGGGGACTTGTGTGCGTCCTCCTGTGGGAGAATGTGCAGATGCTGAAGGACTCCCAGCTGTCCACGCAGGGAAGGGCAGGACTACCATGCAGCCTTAGAGGTTCCAGCTGATAGACTATCTCGCTGGGGCATTGGAGTAAGTCCAAGGAGCTCAGAAGATATTTTTTGTGGTTGTTGTTTTGTTTTGTTTTCTGACACAGGGTCTTGCTCCGTTGCCCAGTGGTGTGATGATAGCTCACCACAGCCTCAAACTCCTGGGCTCAAAGGTAAATTTTTAAATGTAGCAATTCCTAGAGATGTACCAAATTTACTCTATTTTGCCTGTCTTCATTAAATATCTCAGGAAAGAAGAAGTTGGCACTCATTTGCTTTCCTCAATTGGTTATCTGCTTCTTTTTACCAAGGAAAGAACACTCTTAAGCTGCTATTGTTTAAGAAAATGGAGTTTTCCTGCAACCAGGCGCACACACCGTCTCTGGCTACAAGTAATGTGCCTGTGGAACCTGGGGCTTCTCCTCTGGTGTGGGATGAGGACACTTTCCAAGCTTCGATCCACAGTCATAACTCTCTCCCAGCATGGCTAGATAGTAACCAGAACCCCATAACCACTTGCTGTGCCAGCTAGCACTTAAGCAGAGGAGTCCAGTGACCTTCAAATATTACTGAGATCTTGTTTTTGTAGGCATGAAGTGGCTTGAATAACTCTTTCAAAACATTAAGAACTCCCATTGTTCAAGTGCACAAGAACCGGTAAGTGCTTCTCTATGCATTCTGTTTACCCTCATGTTCTCAGAAGGTCTCAAAGATGCTGAAACCAATTGCTGTCATTCCTGAAAGTAGATTTCTGCTTTTAACTGATACTACAGCTTCCCTTGCTGACACCAGCCATTTTCATAAAGGATTCCATGAAGGGTTGATAGGTGCAATAGGCTTCACAAATGGGGGCTCCTTTCATTCTGAGTAAGACCCCACCACCCTAATAGTAGATGCACCTCTCTGCTGGGCACACTTCTGGTTAGGAGGCCAAGGTTACAGAGATGACAAAGGGGTCAGAAGTACATGGCTCAGGATACGCGTCCCTGAAAAACTCTATCTCAATTTCCCCCCTTTTAGGTCTTGTGATTGACTGCAGGTTTATGTTCCGTAGTAAACACAAGAGACTTGATTGCTTGCTAAAGGTCAGACCTGTCAGCAAACCTCTCCATTTACTTGAGTTGCAATCGGTTTCACATTTCCCAGCAAATCGTTTGAGACCTCTGATAAATGCATCAAATTCCTTTAGTCTTCTGTCTTCGAGGCAGACACCCTCAAGAAACCCACCTCTTTGCCAGACACCAGGTCCTGTCTGGTTCATAGCTCTGCGTCTCGTGTCTACGGCACCTGGCACACATGAACTGCTTGTTGAACGAATGAACCGGAATGCACAGGACACAGAGGAACCAAGATTGTCCCAACAACCAGTGTATAAAGAATTCCCACGTTCTGCCACTAGGGCCAACTACCCTTGAGGTTTTCAGCTGAGTTCCAGCAGTTCCTGTCTTTGCTCTCTAATGGCTATTCACGACTCCCACTAATGGCTAATTTTCTCCTCTTCTCGTTTATAAATACAAGGGCGTGACGCCGACTGCCATAGCCGAAGCTTAGAAAGTAGCCTGCAAGTGCTGCATGTTATCATTTTGACTTTTCAATAAGGGAGTCAAGTGAATTCTTGGGGCTGGAATACCACCCCTGAAGGCGAGTCAGTGTTGGAAGAAGCAGCAAAATGTACTCTCTTTTCATACACCGTGAAGAATATCGTTATTCTGCGATACTCAGTCAAGTAGATTATTCTCCTAGACGGTGGAGTGCACTTGATTTGCACAGTCTTGCAGCAGCCCCAGGGGTGCAGTTGCACTGGCACCAGCACAAAGCATCTCCTGGCCCTTCCCTGGGAGTGAAGTTGCTCTCTTTCTATTCTGTTCAGTCCAAAACTTAGGATGGGTTAAGCATCAGTGTACAATGCTGTTTTATATTAGTTTGTCACTAAAGGGGGATTTTTTGAATTAAATGTTGATAACCCAGTTCCTTCTTAAATCTCTTTATCAGTTTTTTCATTCCCACACTCTGGCATAATGACACAGGTATTACGTAAACAAGGCACCTCAGAGGGCTGCTTATAAAACTCAGGAGAAAAGATAAATATGTGATGATGTGCTGATATCCTGAAATATGAGCTGCAGGTTTATATTTTCTTTGTGGGATCGGATATTGGTTTTCGTGGTTTATTGACCTGGCAGAGAGACATCTGACGAAAGACCCAGGAACTTTACACCTTTTTTTTTTTTTTAAATCTTCCTGTCTTCATGGAGAAATCTGCACATTGAATCACAGAGCCTGGAAGACTGAGGGATTAGCCAGTCATGTCCTTACTGAGCAGAACCCAGATCAGATCCAGCCTTTGGAGGTAAAAATACACTTTGCCAAAGGAAAAAGGAATTGGGATCCGTCTTTCTGTAGTGTCCCTCTCAGACAGAGCCTTGAGCTGAGGAGCAACTTGAAAGGGTAGACTGTGGACTGTGACGGTCATGTTCAGTAAGGAACGTGTTCTCATTGACATGGGATCAGAATGCATTTTCGTCCAGTTAATTACTCTTTCCCTTCTGCCAAGGTCTTTGTCTGCAACATGTCACAGTCAGCACCGTGTTGCTTGGAAGCACCAGCAACGTGAATTCTCCGGAATATTCCTATTAAAGATAGCTATGTTTAAGGCACAGCGAGCAAACAACTCCTCTGGCATGGCAGGAATCAGAGAGTCTCACGTGATATGTCTCTCAAGGAAGTCATTTTATATTTCTCCTGTCTGCTAGGCTGAATGCCTTCAAATAAGCTTCTAAACCAAAGATCTCATCAAATAGAAAGCCTCTGACTCTTTAAAATTTTTTTCATAATCATAAAAAAAAAAATCACTGTTACATGGTTACCTTGAGGTATGAGCCACATTCACTGAAAGATGACATGTTCCCAGGCTTTTTCAAAAAAAATTGTGATGAAATATACATAAAATTTGCCTCTTTAACCATTGTTAAGTGTATAGTTCAGTGACATTAAGTACATTCACCTAATTGCATAACCATCATCACCATCCATCTCTAGAACCTTTTTTAAAATCCCAAACTGAAACTCTGTACCCATGAAACAACCCCATTCCCCTCTCTCCCCAGCCCCTGGCAGCTGCCATTCAACTTTCTGGCTGTATGAATCTGGCAGTCTAGTTACCGCATATAAATGGAAGTTCTCAAGCATTTTATAATACTTTTGGGAAGTATTCAATCTGACTACCATCTAATGAAATTTCTCCAGAAGGAAAAGATAGTTTCGAGCAGATGGCCAAGTTTCCTTTGGTTTGGCATTGTACACGTGCACGGCAGATGCCTCATTCTCTTATACTTCACAGAACTCTCGCATCACAGGGACATGAATGAAGCAGATCCTCAAGTCCCAGTCAGACATGTTGCCAACTAGAAGGAGGACTAGCTAGGGGCAGTTGGTGTACAGTTTTACAATTTGCAAAGCATTTTAATTTATAAGTCTTTTTCTCACTTGATTCTCACCGTGTCCTGGGAGGTATTTTGTTAGTTCCGTTTTAATGATAACAAACTGTGGCTCAGATAAGTAAATTGTCGGAGGTTACAAAGCTAGTCAAAGGCAGAATCAGGACACTGGTTCCATGTTTTCATTTTTAAAACCCTAGTGCTTTCTGCCATAGCACACTGTGAACAATTATCACCTCTCTGGAGAGCCAGGTATTAGCCAGTCTCCCGGAAGGGAAGGTTTCTCCAAACGCATCCCTAATTACCAGTGCTCTGTCTCACTAGCTTGGAAACACATGGAAACTCTTGGCTTGGCTCCGATGCCTGACCATCCAGCCTCTGGAGTCTTGGGGAAACTTGGTGTGGCACAATGGCCCCACCCTGAATCCCAGTTGGTCTGGGTTGGGATCTAGCCCTGTACTGTCTGGTAGAAATACATTTGAGCCCAAAATGAGAGCCACATATGTGATTTTAACACACTGACCACCTTGTGATTTGTATTTAACTCAGGCTAGTTTTGAGCTTGGAGCCATATGAAGCAAAACCCTGCAGTTGTTTCATGAAACAACTTGTTAATGTTCTTATTGTTACAATTAATATTGACAATTTAATTCTAAAAACATGGATTGCATTGCATATAACTCACGCACAGAAAACAATAAAAAATAACGAATTAGAAAGGATCATTTTGTTTTAATAAAACACCATGGCCCCAGGGAAAAAAATTTTTTTCTAATGTGGCAATATGTTAAATTTTCTAATAGCCACATTAAAAAATAAATTAAAAGGAACAGGTGAAGTTAATTTTGAGAATATATTTTAGTTAACCCAATGTATCCAAAATACTATCATTTCAATCAATATAAAAATTAATTATGAGCTATTTTGCTTTTGGGGGAGTAGTAAGTCTTCAAAATCTAGTGTGCATTTTACACTTACAGCAGCAATCCCAAGTCAGATGCTAAATTTTTGAATTTATTAGATTCAGAAATTTTAATCTTCATTTAGATTTTATAAAATCCCCAGTTGAAAAAGTAGATTCACATACCCACGGCATTTCGAACATACATAAAGGTTTTCTAATAACTGAATCAAGCGTCAGTCTTTAAATTTAAATTAATTAAAATGAAAGGAAATTTAAAATTCAGTCCCTCCATTGCACAGGCCACATTTCAAATGCACACTAGCCACATATAGCAAGTGGCTGCCACCCTGGGCAGCCCAGGGTGAGGTGGGTAGCCGAGGCTGGCCTAGCCTGGACCTGGCAGTGGAATAGAACAGGGTCAGCAGATTTTTTCTGTAAAGGGCTAGATAGTAAATATTTTCAACTTTGGGGGGCCACACAGTCTCTTGAAACTAATAAACTCTGCCATTGTAGCTCAAAAGCAGCCACAGAATGAATGAGCATGACTGTTTTACAATAAAACTTTATTTAAAAAACAGGCACCAGCCCACATAGTTTGCCAAGACCAGAACATCTGTTCCAGTGCCTTAGCTGTGCTGTGGGACTACAGAAAACAGACAGCTCTAGCCTCTAGTTTTCTGAGATGAGGATGTCAAAATCTGGACTCATTGTATCTCTTTCTCTGTGTGTAATTACAATTTTGACACCATTTGGTATGAGGCCAGCAGTGGGCCTGAATCCTGCATGGTTTATCCTTGGTCTCTTTAAGACGGTCTCTTCTGGAGGGTTGCCAGGGCGTCATGAAGCAATTGCTTCACTGTGGTTTGAGGTCCACGTACCGAGAGTGGAGAAGGTTTCAAGAGTGGAAGAAAGGTTTCAAGAAAAGCACCAGTAGTGATTTGAATAATGTGGGAAACTCCCCAAAATGCCACATTATGTTGCCCTCTGCTCTTTTCTCTATCCACACAGCCAGATTGAGACAGGCAGGAATCAGATGGAGAAATATGTGACTTCATATTAAGTAAGAGGGACAGATGTTTTTCTCTGTGCTTATTAGGTTAAGTGGCATCCTTCCATTTTGATGGTAAAGGCCAAAGTAAATATAAATGATGATTCCTGACCTGGGGCCTCGAAGTCTCTAGTCATATCAGGGAAAGTTGGTGATCTTGACTGCAAAGTGGTGGTTTCCACTTTTCACATTCTGATGTTTGGAAATGGCGTTGGGACTAATGGAGGAAAAGAGATAGGACAGGAAGGGAGGGTACAGGGATTGGTTGGAAGGAAGATGACACCCAATTGGTTCTTTAGGGTTTGGGTACATGGGAGGCTGGCCTAGCAGGAACTCTGAAGCTCAGAGTTAGGGAAGGGTTAAGTGGAAATCAGTCATAGCTTGGAGTTTCGTTGAGCCTAAAACTTTGGGTCCAGTATTTCTTCAGGTAAGGATAGTAAAGGTAGTGTTGGCACTCAGTTAATAATCCCTTACTGTACTCAGAAATTCTGGCTTGGGGTTGCCTTTTTTGAAATCAAGGTTCAAAGTTGAACTGTATGAAGTCACCTGATGTGGCCTAGTCCTGAGAGTCTGCAAAAGAATAAACGATGGAACTGCTCCATCTCCAAGCACATTATGCAACTCTGCCTCGCCTCAAACTTTGCAGCCCTATCAGACGTACAGCTCCGTGTGTGGGATAGATCTGCGTCCCATGATGTTTTTTTTTGACTACAGGATAATTATTTGGGGTAGTTGTTCTGATGATGGCTCACACGGAGGTTCAGCCTGCGGCACGTAGCTGTCTCCAGTCGTGATTGCCTATAATGATGATTACCCAAACTCTGGAATTATAACAATAGATTTTACCAAGTTAGAGCATAATTGCTCCACCTTCCCTTATGTGAGCACAGATTAAACAACTTTGATCTTTCAATCAGATTTCTGTTACTCATCTTCTGAAATAGCAAAATTCAGAGGCAGTAACTTTCTGCTACCTCCATCTCCCCCCTTTTTGAATCCTAGTGAGGTCTAGATTTGTTAAAGCAGTTCATCTGGTAAAGAAATAAGGTCTAAAGTTGGGTGGAGTACAAAGCGTACAGACCTGGGATGTTCAAATACCTATTCTGCCATCTAGAAGCTACTTGGCATGGGAGAAAGCCTTTAACCTCCCTGAGACTCAGCGTCCTCATCTGTCAACACCCACCTGGCTGAATCTTAGGGAAATTAGAAATAAATATAAAGCACCTAATCGGTGCCTTGCACTAACAATAAAGCAATGCTATGTTATCATCATCATCAGTTCCATGATCAATTCTCAGGCTTTGCAAGTTTCAGAGCCCGCTGTGTCTTTGGATTTTGCAGCCTTCCTTCAACATACAAGCGTGTTTGGAGTTGGTGGTCAGGGATGCAGTATTGTCACTAAATTAGGGATGGAGTTTTGTAAGAAATGAGCAAGTATATGGGAAAGGGGGATAAGAACAGGCCACCTAAAGATGAAACACTTAGTACTGAGCAAATACTGACGAATAAATGCCTTTGTCAAGCTCTGCTCCAGGGGTGCACAGCATTTAGTGTGCATTTCAGTAAGAATCCCACTCTCTTCTCCCCTGAGTCTGAATGTGGAGGGTCTAGACTGACCTGGAATTCAGCATTTTTAGGAGGCTTACTGGTGATTTTGAAACAGGTGGTTCAAGGACTGTCAGTCTCTTCCTGCTTCCCTAACTGAGAAACAGTTTGCTGCTTGTGTCTGTGTGTCAATTTGAGATTTAAAAACAACAAAACCACTGCTTCTGGACAGCCCAGCGCCCACAGCCACCGCCAGCAGAGGATGCCTGATTTTTTGGGGGGAGAAAAGTGACAGCCACAGAGTCCTCGACCATGTCGGTGTCTGGGCTTGAGTGTCCCTCCACCCCCAGCATCTGTGGGTCACCCCCAGACTGGCGCTGTCGTGGTGAGCTAATGCTGGTGTCTGCCCTGCACTGGCTCATTCAGGAGCCTCTGGAATGATCAATGAGGCCGGGCGGCCAGGCCCTCCACTGGCTGCCAGTGAATCAGCTGCCTGGGCCGTTGTCATCCCCCCTAAGCAGGAAGCACTTGAGCTGAGAGCAGCCAGGGCTGACTCGTGGCTGGCTAATGGCTTTTCTGTGTCATGCGTCAACCTTGATCCCATACATTTTTCATATGTGAGTGGGCTGAAGCGCCTGAAGACGGTCCGGTGGTGGAAATAGCAGTTCTGCCAAATCCCCTACCGAAGCCCTTGGCAGGACTTTGGTTCAGGGGTATCTGCTTCCAGAGCAGAGGCAACACTTCAAAAAAAATGGAGGTGAAATTCACGTAACAAAATCAACCATTTTGAAGGGAAGTGTTGTTCAGCAGCATCTGGGATATTCGCAGTGCTGCACAACCACCACCTCTATCCAAAACACCTTCATCCCCCCAAAAGGAAATCCTGCAGTGATCATATTAGTTTTCTAGGGCTGCTGTGACAACAGACTAGGTGACGTAAACGACAGAAGTTTATTGCCTCACAGCTCTGGAGGCCAGAAGTTAGAAATCAAGGTGTCAGCAAAGATGGTCCTTTCTGAAGGCTGTGAGGGAGGAAACTACTCCCGGCCTCAGTCCTTGGGATTGAGATGGGAGTCCCCTCACATCATCTGCTCCGTGCCTGTCTGTGTCTGTGCCCAAATTGCCCTCTTTTATAAGGACACGAGTCATATTGGATAAGGGCTCATCTCAATGACTTCATTTTAACATAATTACCTTGGTACAGACCCTGTCACCAAATAAGGTCATATTTTATGTACTGGGGGTTAGGACGTCATCATATGAATTTTAAGGGCTACAGTTCAGCCCTTGACACCCACTAAGGAGTTTCAGTATTAGTACTTCATTCTTTTTTATGGCTGAATAACATTCCATTGTATGTAAACATTTATGTTTTGAACACCAAGTCCAAAGCAACCGTCAGTGAAATCCGTACCTGCTGGGCAGGTGGGTGCTCTGTGACAGCCTTGTGTGCCATCTGCATAAGGCGGAGTGCTGCTCTCGTAGGTATAGCACCAATCTCCAATCCATAAGCTTTTTCATCCTGTCTTCCTCCTTGAAGGAGTGCTTAGTCTTTACGAGCAAAAATCAAAGCAGTTCTGCACCAGGTCAAGCTTCTGATCCTAAAATTTGTTGTAAAAATTGATTTTATCTTTCAGCTTCCTCTTTCCTCTTTTTGCTCTTATCCCCAGCGCTCCTCCCCCTCCGTCAGCTCTGGTGTGCACACTCACACGCACACGCACATGCACACGCGCTCTCACGTTGAAAACATTGTAAAAACAGACTATTCTGGAGAGGAACGTGGCACCGACAGAAAGTATAGCCCTTCAAGAAGAGCCAGCCAGCTGGCTTCCATTGTCATGGTGACAGGGCCAGTCCAGGGCTGGCCACAGAGCAGAGCCTGCCAGAGCTTCTTCACACTCCCCTCCCTGCACCTGCCTTAGAATGAAAGAGATACCTTGGGGACGTGTGTCCTCTCAGCTGTGGAAGTGACTGCACTTTTGACTTGCACATGTCACCTGCCCCCTTAACTTAAAATATGTTTCTCTCTCTCACACACACAGACAGGGGCCCTGTGTCCCTGCTGACCTGGGTTCTTTGGGGACCGACCCAGAGTCGTCGTTAGCTTGTTGCAGACTTGGCCTTTTCTCCCAGCCCAGAGGCCTCGGTGGTAACAACACTGTGTCTGTGTTGATTCACACTGAATCTGCGGGAGGGACCCCCGCAGGATCACATTGTCCTTCGTCCTGACTCTGAGCAGCGTTGTCCCTCATGCAAAAGTTGTTTTACCACGCCACCCCCCCTTCCCCCCCCATCAAATTAGTTTTGCCACTTTGAAAGTCCACTGGGGGAAGAAATGCCTGCTGGCCCTGAGGTTTTCAGAGAGGCAGGAAGGAGAATAGAGTGGCTCAAACATTTTCTGTTCATATTGTATCTTGCTCCATATTACCATTTTAGTGCAAGACATGGGACTCCTGGGACCTCAGGTGGGAAGGCTCCACACTGTTCATAGAAATGGATGAAAAGGAGTTAAAGATACCGCAGACAGTCTTCAGTATGGGTCAGGCTTCTGCAACACAGGCTCTTAGTCTTGGCTTCACTCAAAGTTAGAGCCTGGACATTTGGAGCTGTTAGAAGCTTCCAGGTGATTCTGACGTCCAGCCACCTTTGAGCCACTGTTCTAGGAGACAGAGGCCTCCAGGAGAGTTGAGCACTTTGAGAGAGGGGATAGAAGACACAGGTGATATCTAATCCTCTGTGCGCAGCAATGCTGTTAATTAGGCAGAAAGCAGGGACAGAACTAACACACCCTGGGATGTCTCTGGCCGAACCAAACAGGGCTTTAGCTCCGTTTAGCCGCTTTGGGCCAGAATGGAGAGGGAGAGCCCACTGTCCCCTTTCCAAAAGCTTGGTCGCTGCCAAATCTTAAAGCCCGCCGGCCATCCTGGTGAGCATTGGCACGGTGATGCAAAACGTTCACAGGAACATGCCGTTTCTAGATTCGACTCACAACTAGTTCTCTCGCTGGCTCCTGAGGAAGAGTAACATTAGGCCCATGTGGCCACTTTCTCTTCTCAGCAGAAGGTGCTGATGTTATTAGTTGCTCGCCGTGCCGTGGTTGGTGGGGGTGGGGAGTGTCATAGGCAAGCTGTGGTGCTGACCCTTGTGTCCCTGTCTCTGTGTGTTTTTGCAGTACAAAATCGGACAGCTGTATATGATCAGCAAACACAGCCATGAACAGAGCGACCGGGGAGAAGGGGTGGAGGTTGTGCAGAATGAGCCCTTTGAGGACCCTCACCATGGCAACGGACAGTTCACCGAGAAGCGGGTGTATCTCAACAGGTGAGTCATGGCAGCTGCGTTCCACACAGGACCCCCTCCTCCCACTGGAGCCCATGGCACGACCAGGTGGAGGCAGTGAGTGTCTGGAATAAACGGGTCACTTGGAAAATCACCATGTCCACCCTCTACAACCACCAGTGTCATTGCTTCTGAAATCAGAATACCCATCTCCTGCATTCTGCAAAATAGTCTCCAACTACATTTTCACAAGGAGGAGCTTTCGCTTATCTTGCCCACCCCTTTCGTGACTCGTTAAGATGAAATCTAATCTTAAGAATTAAAGGACTCTGTCTTCTCCCTTGGTTCAATATATAGCTCTGCCTATACATTGTAGAGAAGTGTTGAAGGTGGCAGTGTGCCTTTGGATCTTCACTTAGTAAGACTTCTACTTGCTACCAGGTGACCACTCAGGTGGCCAAAAAAGGAAATGACAAAATGGACAGTCACCTGTCACCAAAGTAATATGTGATGGCTAAGGTGGCTTCCATTTCTCAAGTGGACCCATCCTTCCCAAGGCAGAGATTGTCAGTCTTCTTTTGGAAGGGGAACACCTGCAGGATTACAAAGCAGTACTAATTGAGACTGCTTTGCAAAATATATTGTTTAATCTATTGTTATTTTCTCATCACTAATGGCATAATTGATTATTAGGGCTTATCTGATCTTTTCCCCACCCTTTACCCCCATCCAGCCCGTCTTCTTCCATTCAGTCCTTTTCTGAGTCAGAATATTTATAGTTAGATGCCTTATGAAATACATTTTATTGAAATTAACTGTTCCAGCAAATGAGCCTTATGTCAGTTTTTCCATGAATATTGTCTTCCCTGCCTGTGGCCTCTCCAATCTGCCCATATGTGATAATCCAGAAAGTATTTCCAACACACTGGCTGGCCAGTTCCCCCACTTCATTCAGACCCCTGTGACTGCTTTGTCCATTCTCAGTGCCTTGGATGTGGTCAGACTTCTCTGAGGGGAGCCATATTTGGATTCCACCAGTCTCACCTTGGCTCCATTCTGGCAGAAATGGATTATTCCTTTTTGATGGGGGACTTTGAGTCCTGTCATTAGGGTAGATGGAAGTCTCCCAGGCCAATGTCCTGACAGTGAAGTACTTGGGCTGATTAAACTGATGCATTTTAAGCAGTACCAGGGAATTCCTGAGTCACGATGAAATGCAAATGAGATCGATCCCATTCATCTGTTAGTAGCTGTGAATTCCCAGGGTTTGGAACCAGTTCAGCCTCCAGCCAGCTGTTGATTTGCAGGAGTAGCTGAGCTGTAGATCTGGCCTGAGCATGGCTTCCTTCCAATGCGCTGCTTTGGCATTCTTAGTGTAGAGGGTGTAAATCAAATATTGAGCAGGTTTCTCCTCAGGGATCACCTCTGCAGAGCAAAGAGAAGTGAGAGAGATGCAGGAAAATAGAAACCTACGGAAAATTCCATTTCTTGGCAGACAATTGCATTCTCCCAAGTTATTGCCTAGGGAATGTTCCCTAGGTACCAAAATCAAGAAAAATTTTAGAAACTATAACCTTTGCTAAAACAGAATAGCAAGTGTCCAGCTGTCCCTGTCATGTCTGTTTTATCATATCATATTTCTGTGATATTTATTTTAAAGGCAAGTAATGAACATTAGTAATAGGGAAATTTGTTATAAATAGAAGATGTGGACTTCCAGTAAGAATAATTAAAAAGATTAATGGGGACCATCCCCCACTTCCCATGACAAACACAGGATGAAACAGAACTATATAAAGCTGAGCTCAAAACAAAGACAGGGAAATCCTCAGGGGCTAGAACTAAAGAGGCGAATACAAAGTGGAGTAGAAAGCAGAACCACCAATGTTAAGGAAGTTGGGGGACATCAGAGCCATGTAGGCCCTGACATTTAGGGGCTGAGCATGCCATACCCAACAGGAACAGAAACTATGACCCCAGGCCCACATAAATGGAGAGTTGAAACTGAGAATCAGACATAAAAATAGTTTTGAACAATTAAAGGCTAGGGGAGGTTACTACTCAGAGACCCATATTGCAAGAACTACTAAAGGATATACTTAAAGAAGAGGAAACTGAGCCCAGGAAGAAGGAGGGGTTATCTAGAACTACTAATAAACAAAGAAATTAGTAAATATCTGCACAAATTGGAATATGCATAGAATGTTTTAAGAATACTAATGACTAATTGGGAATATATTCATGGAATCTAAATAATAACAATAACACAGAAGATGAGAGGGTGGTAAGTACAGTAAAAAACACTCTAAGACGCTGATATTATTTGGAAATTGGAGAGAGATATTTAGATATTTTAGGGCAAGTATACATATTCAACATGTAAAATTGACCTCTAAAAGAATTGTAAAACATCAGATAACTTCCAAGAAAAAACTTGATCAATCCATAGAAAGCAAGGGAATAAAAAAGAAAAGCCTACAAAAAGCATGATAAATAGAAAACATAAATTTGGTAAAATAAATTGAAATGTCAGATACTCACGTTCCCAGCCACCCTTGCAGCTAGCAAGGGCCATGTGACCTAGTTCTGGCCAATGAGACATAAGATTTTCCTCCCCAATAAAAACAGAAATATGTTCAAGAGAGCATGATCTGCTTTTAAGAAAGGGGGAAAGGATGGAGAGTGACTGCTGAGAAGACAACGAAGAGTGCCCAACACTTGAGCCTTAGTTTCAAAACTAAACAATACTAGTATAGAAAGGAAACATAAAAACCAATCTCAGTTAAGAGCATAGACATGAAAATCCTATATAAAAATTAGCAAATAAAATACTTCAAAGTATAATAATAATATACAATTACCTAATCAAATTTTTCCCCAAAACTTATTAAATTAACATTTAATAAATCTTTCTGTTTACTTGTTTACAGTAAAGTCAGGAACAAAATAAGGATCCTTGTTATCACCACTTTTTTTTTTTTGAAACAGAGTCTCACTCTGTCACCCTGGCTAGAATACAGTAACGACATCGTAGCTCACTGCAACCTCAAACTCCTGGGCTCAAATGATCCTCCTGTCTCAGCCTCCTGAGTAGCTGCAACTATAAGCGTGCGCCACCACGCCCAGCTAATTTTTCTATTTTTAGTAGAGATAGGGTCTCACTCTTGCTCAAGCAATCTTCCTGCCTTGGCCTTCCCAGAGTGCTAGGCTTACAGGTGTGAGCCTCCACACCAGGCCTATCACCACTGCTATCCAACACTCTGTGAAGGTCCTAGCCAATGGAATAAAACAAGAGAGAAATAAGAGGAAAGGAAGGAACACAATGATCATTTGCAAATAATATGATTGACTAATAGAAATTTCAGACTCCAGATAGCTATAAACATCAATATGAGAATTCAGCAAAATTGATAGATATAAATCCATATATAAAAATCAACAGCATTATTATACAGCAGGAGCAATAATTGAGAAAATATAAACATTAAAAATTCCATTTACAATAGAAAAAGAAACTTAAAGTTACCCAGTAATAAATCCATAGGATGTGCAAAATTTTTCTGGAGAAAAACATAAAATATATTGAGGACATTTTAAAAACCCTAGACAAATGGTGAAATATACTATATTCATGGGTGGGAAATGTTATATTATAAAGTTGGCATCAATTCTCAAATCAATTTATAAAGTTGATGCAAATCTAATCAATATGCCAACCATGTTGTTTTTCTAAAAAATAGAACTAGAGAAGATAATACTAAAATTTATATGAACAATTTTGAAAAGTTGAGAAGTAGGAGGGACTTGTCTTACCAGATGTCATGGCTTTTTATAAAGCTAGAGTAACTAAGGCAGTGGAATACTAGAGCGGAGTTACACAAACGAACTCGTGGAACAAAATAACCCCCAAAAAGATCCAAGCCATTATTAGTGCTTGGTATTTAACAGAGTGAAGAAAAGATGGACTCTTCAGTATATGACGTTGGAATGATTGGGTTTCCAATTGGAAAAGCAACTAGACCTCTATTTCATACCACACGCAAAAATAAATTTCAGATTAATTTAAAACTTAAATGTGAAAAAAATTAGGAAAAATAGGTAAATATCTTTATTATTTGGAGAGTAGGATAGGACTAATTAAATAAGACATAAAGAAATGGAGTGATTAATAGTACTACATTAAAATTAAGAGCCTTTTCATAGCAAAAGACATGCACGTAAAAAATTAAAAAATAAGCTTCTGCAAAGCAGAAAATACCAAAATTTATAGAACCATCCCTTCCTGGAAGAGAATATTTGCAATATTCATATAGATCAAGGACTGGTATTCAAATATATTTTAAAAATTACTCTTATAGATCAATTTTTTTATTTAAAAAAAAGACAAGATAATCCAGTCAAAAGATGGGCAAGGGATTAAACACACAATCCAGAGAAGAGGAAATGTGAATGGCCAATATATATATGAAAAATGCCCACCCTGTTAGAAGGCAGGAAAACCCAAATTAAAACAGCAATAGCATCACCTTTCACACACATCAGGTTGACAAAAGTCAGAACGTCTGATAACACCAGGGGTAGATGAGGATATGGGAAACCAACTCACTTCCAATGCTGGTAAGAAGTGTAAACTGATACTACCTCTTTAGAGAATAATTGACAACAATTAGAAAAGTTGAAAATAGTCGTACATTCCACCTAACAATTCTTTTTTTTTGTTTGTTTTTGAGACAGAGTCTCGCTTTTGTTGCCCAGACTAGAGTGAGTGCCGTGGCATCAGCCTAGCTCACAGCAACCTCAAACTCCTGGGTTCAAGTGATCCTCCTGCCTCAGCCTCCCAAGTACCTGGGACTACAGGTGTGAGCCACCACACCCACCTAATTTTTTTTTTTTTTTTTTTTTTTTTTTGAGACAGAGTCTCACTTTCTTGCTCTGGCTAGAGTGAGTGCCATGGCGTCAGCCTAGCTCACAGCAACCTCAAACTCCTGGGCTCAAGCAATCCTACTGCCTCAGCCTCCCAAGTAGCTGGGACTACAGGCATGCGCCACCATGCCCAGCTAATTTTTTCTATATATTTTTAGCTGTTCAATTAATTTCTTTCTATTTTTGGTAGAGACGGGGTCTCGCTCTTGCTCAGGCTGGTCTTGAACTCCTG
>CAUYSK010036604.1:0-17478 GCA_963575035.1 Avahi laniger
ACTAGATTAAGTATAAAATGGGGTTAGCTTGTAGATTGTACATAAAAATGATTCTTAAAAATGATTTGGAAGAAAGACAGGAACTTGTACAAAAAGTCCTGTAGTCACATTTGGGTAATTTGTAAAGGTCTTTGGATTTATGTTTTGAGAATGTCGAGGGTTGGACCATATTGCACAAGACATACTCTGGTTACTTCTGAACTTTCCAATGGTCTAAATTCAGACTCAAACTTCCAATGGATTTGTATCACACTTAAAGTAAATCCAAACCCTTACCATGCTCTACACAATTGATACCATTTCATACTTGTCTTTGTAACCTCTTTTTCTACCATTCCACCTGACCCATTCTCTTCTAATCACTCTGGCTTTCTTGCTGTTCCATGAACAAGCTCAGATCATTCCTGATCAGTCTCTATATCTGTGGTTCTGTGGTTCCCTCCACCGGGAACACCTTCCCTTAGATCTCCCTACCTTCTCTTTTCATTCAAGTTTCTCTACCCAGATGTCACCTCCTTAGAACCACCTTCCTTGACTGGCCCATGCCTAAAAGGCCACCTGTCCCATCACCTAACATTGTCGATCTCCTTACCTCGCTTTACTTTTCTTTGTGGTACTTATCACTTAACATATTGTATCTGTTTATTATCTCTCCCCTCCACTATAACGTAACCTCCACAAGGGCAGGGACTAAAGCAGTGCTTGATATATAACAGGCACTAAAAAACATTTGGGAGATGAATAACAAATGTATTGCATTTTTCATTTACATTTTACCATAAAGAGCATTAAAAATGACTAATACTGTCTTTGCCTCAGGACCTTATGATCTTTTGCAGACTTTGAACAAGTAATTGAAATTTGAGGAATGTGGCAGATGGGAAGCATAGGATTATCTGATACATATAATACAAAGAAGGGAGTAATTTTACTTGGCCAACTTGGGGGTTCTAGTGAAGGGACTCCTAAGTTGAGACCTAAGATGAGTAGGAGTTAAGCAGGCAAAAAAGTGGGGGGAAGCAGAGGAGGCAGGCATGGAGGCAGCGTGTCTGAGAAGGAACACTGAGGGAGCAACTGACAAGTGCGGCTGTGGACCCGATGGACATGCAGGAGCAGTAGGCCAGGAAAAGCTGCACGGGCCAAGGAGTTTGGATTCTTAAGGCTAATTAAAAGCCACTTAATGGTTGTACGCAGAAGAGTGACATAATAATCAGGTTTACATATTTTAAAGACCACTTTTTAAAAGCTCATAGTGGTCCTGATGAGAGATGATATGGGTGACAATCAGAAAGTAGACCTGTTAACATAATTAGGACACAGAGTTCAGTGCCAGAGCATGCCAAATGCACGCTCGGTTTCATTTCTAGAAATCTTACAATAAGATATTCTCTGAGAATACAGTCAGTCAGCCCTCCGTATCAGTGATATGGAGGGCCACCTGTACTACTCTGTTTTATATCTTGAGCATCCACAAGGATTTTGGTATCTGCAGGGATCCTCGAATCAATCCAATCCCCCTTGGATACTGAGAGACAACTGTACCACAAGGCTACAGTGATATGAGAAACTCTGGGAGCTCAGTGTTATATTCATATGGAAAGGCAGTAGAGCAAAGTGAAAGTACAAGTCTTTGGGTTCATACCCTGTTACTTTCTAGCTTTGTGCACGAGAGCAAGTTACTTAAATTTTCTGCACCTCAGTTTTCTCATCCACAAAGTAGGGACGATACATCTGTTTTCACAGAGTTGCAATAATTGAGCCAAATAAAGTATGCAAACTGCCAGGTACATGGCTAGACAAGTAAGAATTAAAAAATAAAAACCCCTCATTAACACTGCCTTACAGTGTGACATTGTTTTATCAAACCTTTCCCATTTGTAGACATGTTTTGCAAAACAAAGTAAGTAGGCTGTATTTATATCTATGTTATAACATAGTCCAACAATGCTGCCTGAATTGTGAGTTACGTAGCTTATTTTGCTGTGAGAGTATACAGGTTATTAGACTTTTTATTTTTTTAAAATCATTAAAAATTAATCTTCAAAACATTAAAAAATAACCCCTAAGTTAGTAAAGTGATACACTCTCACCTCTTCAAGAGAAGATTCCAAATTCATTCCAAAAGCAACTCCCATTAGTCCAAAGAGCGAAAGAGAAAAGGTTCCCATGGTCAGCTGTAGGTTCAACCTCATCATCACATTACGGTGGCTGAAAAGAACACATACTCGGATCAAAAGGGCCCACTAACTATACCATATACAGCAAATTCACTAAATCGTCTATTTAAAGACCACATGGATTACACAATGTACACCTATCTCTTCCCAAAATAGAAAAACCCACACACTTTCATGTCATAGATAATGATGGTATAATTCCTTCCAAAATGTCATTCCTTAAAAGCTTCATTATTTTATAAAGAAAATACTTATTATTTTATATAATGCTTTCTTACCTGTCCAGATTGATGAAAATAATACTTTGTGAATCATCAATCAGTACCCTAAGCTCCCGAGCTGCATTGGAAAGATCTTCGGCCAATCGGTAGTAGTTTTCCAACAGCAACTCCATCTCTTCTGCATGGTCAATCCCAGTACTGCTCTTTTCACTTCAGTTGAAAGAGTTAACATAATTAACATGTCCCCAATGTGTGCATCATATATTTAGTACCAAAAACTTCCTAAATTAGTATATAATATTCAGCCACCAGTAGAAAAGCTATTGTTTTTTCTATTGTTGTGACTGAGGCCAATCTACAAGTAGCAATGTCAACTGATCCTGAACACACTATACAGATAACTAGAGGATAGAGACTAGTTAGCTTCACTGTATCCCATGGTGCCAATCCAAGAGACTCTCATGCAAATGTGTGCTACTAGTTATAGGAAAATCCAGATGTGTGAATGCTGATGATTAGTGCAAATCCCAAACCACCATCAGGTAAAGCAACATCAAAAATTAAAAATTGACATGAAGAGCATTTCCTTTCCAAGGTGTATATGTGGCATTTCTATATATGAAGAAAAATGTGTTTCAATGATGTCTACAGTTATTTTGTTCCCCTTTATTTATATTCCCCACCCTACCAAGGAGGAAGAGAAGGGGGAAGGAAGTACCATGTAAAAGGTACTTGTATCATAAAGCATATTAGAGACAGATTGGCTAAAGCAAAGTGAACAAGAGTTTCTGCTACTATATCTGTTATCTATCTAAATATTTCCTTATTAGAATATAAAGAACCAATTTTTCAAAGTGCTTTAAAAAAATCTGTACAGACTGTGGAAACTATACTCGTTACAAAGATGTATTAACTTCTGATACTGCTCTGCAAAGAAAAACAAAATATTTCCATCTGTATTCACTCCACCTTTTCCATCCCCCATGTGAATTTCTCTCCCTTTCCCATACTCTACTCCTTAGATGTGTTATTTCAATAGAGTGTGTGCCAATTTGGTTATCTTATTCTTGAAGATGAAGAATTGTAATTGTCTGTTTATCTTTATATTCATCACATTCCAGCACAGTGTTGGGTATGCAGCATGCACGCAATATATCCTCATTAAATTGAATTAGATGCAATATTGCACAGGGAAAAGGTGAAACATCTGAGGATGAAAAATGCCTACATTCTCTATTCCAGAAAAATGTTCTCTATGAAATATCATCCTGAGGAAGAAGAGACAGAAGATTCGCCCTAAGGAAATAAATGACAAAGCATGACTATATACTTACAAGACTTGTGGGTCACTCCATTTTGACAGACAGAGCTCTTCTAGCAACTCTTCTTCATCCAAGATCTCCAAGATTGACTCTTTGAAAATTTTAATATCTGTTTCTAACTCTGATAAACTGTAAGAACAGTTACAAAGAAATGATCAATAGCGTAAACTTATAAAAACATTTCACTATAAGAATAGTGTCTTTTTAGGGTATCTTATACAATTAAGATGTTTTTCTTAAATTCTGGAATGCATTATGATTTTAAATAAAAAGAACAACATGGACTTTTGAGGGACAGAAAAGTGGATTTAAATTTTGATCTGCCATTTACTAGCTATATAAGTTTAGGCAAGTTACTTAAACCACAGTTTTCTCGCCTTCGAAATGAGTACCATATCAACTACTGAACTGTGTTGCTGAAAGGATGGGATGAGATTACATACGTAAAAAAGGCTTATAAAGCATTTCATGCAAAATATCTTTTCAATAACATTAGATTATGTGCCCTTTTTAGATCAACCTCTCATGTAGGCTACTTTCCTACTTTAAAAAGTTATAAAACACAAAATTGTAATAATAATTAAAATCAAATATGGCAATGAAGGCACTTAGTGTAATCATACAGTAGAAAATGTCATTACCATTAGTAAGATTAATTAGTATTTTTAAAATAATAATCACACTAATTTTAGGTCTGAATTTATGCTAAAGATTTCACTGTTAAGACTGAGAGAATTTTAAGATATTTGTCTCTAACTCCCAACTTGGTACCTCATTCATATGTATTTACCTTTTGCCATTTTGTAGTAAGATGTGCAGTTTGCTTCTGTCTACAGAAGAGTGTTTGGGATCCACTAAAGCTTCCAGTGTCTCAAGGATCAGTGGCTGCAAAATGCTAAGTTTCCCCTGAAGGGTGCTGATCTAGATAACAACATGACCTTTCATAAGAATTAAAACAATCTTTTTAGAATACTCAGAATCAGTGAACCCTCTGATTAAATATAGAAATCTGTAATAGCTAGACATGCTGGTAACATTTCAGAACATGGTCAATACTGGAATGCCTACTCTACATGTTCAAAAACTACGTCTCCTAGGTTCAAAGAACCATGTATAATGTCATCATTAGGCTCAGATTTAGTTGACAAGGAATTAACCCTCATAAAAGTCTTCCCCTTACAGACATTTATTATGAAAGGAATGCCTGGATTCATTAATTAAAATAAATCTGCCATTCCATGGTTAAATATAAACTTTACATTTGGTTACGTAATATCTCTATGTTCTTTGTAAACAGAACATAGTTCAAAATTCCTATTAATACAAAGCTCTTTTGAAAACTAAAACATAACTTGGAATAAAAAGTAAAACAAATCATTGTAAAGTAAGATGTAAACTTACTATTCTGGTTAACAAAAGCATGATTTGATATTTACAAGGTATGCACTGATACAGCTATAGATAAATAGTTAAAATAGTGAAACACTTCCACACAAGTTGGCAAACAGCTTAATACTAACTGAAGTAAACGGTAAAATTAATGATATAAATTCCAGCATATACTGTTTATCTCGGAGGCACAATAACTGTGAGGATGATTTTTTAAATTTGGGCATTTCAAGTCCAGAGTCACGGTGCCTCTGCCAACATCATGTACTTCTTGTATGGAGGAGATGTTTCCAGGTTCAGAAGTCCTTGGGTGGGAAGGAAGACTGGACAGCCAAACTGAGGCAGACTACATCGTTTCAGTAACTAAGAGACACATTAACCCTCTGCCCAGCGAGGTGTGGACTCAGGTAGTAGATGGGGCAGCTGCTGAGGGTCACAGGTCGTTTGTGAGGCATATCTACTCACGGTAAATCATGGTCCCTCAGGTGGGTTTGGGGAGCTTTCATTTGAATACTTACTTCTTCCCTTTTGCGGAAAACTTATTTCTTTCCTTTTGCGGGGTGGCTGGCCTTGCTTATGTATGGTGTTCTTTCAGAAGGAAATCTTCCTGGTCCCCATTTAATGGCAAGAACATCTATCCCAGCCAGCAGACAACCTGAGCTCCCTCTCTATTCGCCCCATGGCCAATCTCTCAGCAGGACACCATGCCAGGCCAGCCCCTCTCCTTCCCTTCCTGGCTCCCTTTTTAAGGGCCTTGTCTTTCCCCAACAGCATGAGCTCCTGCTCCTGAAAGCTTACCCAGCCTGTGCAGCCTGTCACTGACCATCCTTTACGTCTTTTCTTTCCCTCTTCTGCTTTTTCCCTGCTTAGCAATTGGGCTCCCACTACTCACCATTTCACTGACTGGTACTAGCTGGTGCTGTTGCCTCATTAACCTGAGCAGAGAAGGTAGCCATCTACTTCAACAGAGCAAGGCAGACAAAAGAGAAACTTACCAGGATCACCCAATCCCCACCCACCTCATGTCCTCTCCTCCCACTCTGGTTTGTAGGCTCCTAGCACCAACTCTTGCATGCAGCCAGTTCCTACACAGCGCTATCCTGACTAATAATGGGAAGAAAAGAAAATGAAAGATTTGCGGGGTCCAGGAAAGCAGTTACCCATCCTTGTTTAGGGCCTGACAGGATCCCCAGGCATCTAATCACTATCAATTTAATGTAGGAGTCATTGGAAGGATTGTGTGTGGTTCCTATGTCAATCTAGGCCTCAAAGAGAGGCATCATCATTTACCTACCTCAAACAAAGGATTGTACAAACAAATGAAAGAACGATTTGATGAATGATTTAATACATTTATGACATATAAAGCACTTTTATAATGTATATAGTTTAGAGAATAAAATAGATTGCATTCATAATTTTTTTGGTTTATGTATTAATTTATATATTTAGGATGTTCAGTCTTTTGAATTATCACTTCTCAATATAGTTATAAAACTGTGTGAAGTATAGTCAACTTGCCATGTGCTTCACTGACTGCCATAACATGATCCTTAAGAGACTCTATGTATACCTAGAGTCTCTAGTTCTATTTGATTGGGTCATAAAATGTATAAATTAAGTACTTTCTCCATATTGGCATCCTTAGAGATGTTTTTGTTTAGGGGAAAGGATGTGGTCAGGGAAAATGTCATTGAAACACTACCAACTTGTTTTCCTACTCAATAGCATTTCAAAACCAGAATAAAGTGAAGAAGCTAAATAAAAAGACTTACCCAATATTGCAGGAGTGCTTCTATAGCTCTAAACTCAAAAGGTAAAGGATATGTGACAAGTTGACCCTCTCCAGACAACTGTGAAGGGAGTTCCCGGAAAAGCCATTGCTCTAAATTTAAATTACGATAATCTAGTATCAGAAGACACTCTGGAGTTATCACAGCTTTCAAATACTGCAAAAACAAAACGAAAAAAAAAACCCAACCAAATATATAAATAGATATGTATACACACACATGCAAGTTGTAG
Organism: Avahi laniger; assembly: GCA_963575035.1. Taxonomy (NCBI): domain Eukaryota; kingdom Metazoa; phylum Chordata; class Mammalia; order Primates; family Indriidae; genus Avahi; species Avahi laniger. Next base: position 7,135 of record CAUYSK010036604.1, read on the forward strand.
AGCTGTAGGAAAAAACAACATTCATAAAATAGGACTTAACACTTTTGGATTAATACTAACCAAAATCAATGTTCATTTGGTTTTTCAAAAAAAAAAAAAAAAAAATCAAGGCGTATTTTTTTTCCAAAAGAAAGGAGATCCAAAATATATGTAAGTCTTGATGCTACCAACACACTCTCAAGAGAATTGGATTTATTCACACAAATTATATATTTATTAAGAATTCCAGGGTAATCATTAAAAAAACAGAAATAAAGGAAGAAGATAAGGTCTTCTTAAAAGTCAGGTATTAAGTAGACTTTCAGAAAAGATTTAATCATAATTAGTCTGGATCCAATGAAAAAACTTCCTTTTTAAAACAACACCAAAACATATTAAACTAATCTGAAGTTAAAAAGATTAATCATAGCCTTAACTGTTCTAATTTAGGAGAGTATAAAATTAGAAATTTTTCTAAAGAGAAAGACTGGCATCTTTTATGTTAAAAGTACATAAACTAGCCACTCTATTAATGATATAGAAATTAGAGATGATTTTCTATTTTTAAATTTTCCAACATTTTATTATAAAAATTTTTACACAGAAAAGATGAAAGATTGCACAGTGAACATCATATACCCACCATTTAGATTATACAATTAACACTCTGCTAAATTTGCTTTATCATGTACCTGTCTATCTGTCAATAAGATACTATCTTGAAAGATGCTAGCTACTAATAACAAGAATAAAGAATGTTTTCTGGAGAAAATCACTTGGAGAAGATTGTATCCATTTTTGATGAAATATTTTTATTTTTTATTTTTTTGAGAGACAGGAGTCTATGTTGCTCAGGCCAGTGGTTAATCCCTGCTCTGAAGACCGATCCTTCCACCTCAGCTTCCCAAGTAGCTGGGACTATATAGGTACATGCCGCAGTGTCTGGCTCATTTTTTATTATTTTGATTAACCCTAGGTAAATGGACAAAACCCTGCCATTGAAGACTTTTTGAAGAGGGCAAGTCCCATGCTCCCTGTAGGGACAATATCACTGAGACATATGTCTCTCATCTATTTCTGACCCCTAAACTTTAGTCCATCAAAATAACTGATATCCATATTAACTTTGAATTACTAAGGAAAATCAAATTATATTTGGTGTGCTCTGAGTAGGCATGGGAAAATATATTTTAGAAAGTTTTCTGTAAAAATAAAAATTAAGGTTATAAAATTTAATGGCTATTCCTGAGCTATTTGGAAAACCAGAATATGTTCTGGATACCTCAGGTTTTAAGATACAAATAACTGCATACAATTGAAAATATATCTATTATAAATTCAGATTCTTTCTAATTACTGAAACTGGAGATTAAGTTCAAATAGAGAGAATGAAGACCACAGGTAAAACTTTCCCAACATAAAACAGTGTTATGTCTGCTGAACATATGTATATAATCCACATAAAATGAGTTCTACTCAGAATAACATATTAAGTTGAAAAATATCTTTTGTTTCACGTAGGTATTTGTATTCCAAAATTACTTTTAACCTAGATACTGATAGAGATAGTTAGGAAGTAACCTTTATAAGATTGGACTGGGAGAAACATAGATGAAAATAAAATCCTTTACCTCCATTCTCATGATAATCCTATTGTTTCTGGTCGTGATACTCATTACATGCTGAAATCTTAAATCTCTGGCCTGAAGACCTAACTCTTGGTATAACTCAGTTTTCTTCTTTTCTATAAAAGAAATAAAAAGAGTAGGCTAAACTAATAAATTAGAGTTCAGATTTTTGTATCTGAGTACTCCCCACGCTACCACCAAGATAATTTTCTATTACTACCAGAAACAAAAGCTAAATAAAATGAGTCTCTTTAATACCCATTTTTACCTCAAAAACATACTTAGGCTAAATCTGGTCAAACTAATTATTTTATTCTCTTATGCATACTTCACACATTTCTCAGTACTTATAAGTCCCGTGGGTCTAATATAAAAACCACAACTATGCATCATTAAACCTATAATATCTATTTCTAGCTCCAGAGATAGGTCATCTCTCTTGAATATGAATTATACACAATTACATTTTCTATTTTTTCTCACTACATCATCTCCAGTATTTTAAATCTATGAACAGATAAATTTGATTTACTTTGCTTTTTAACTAATACAAAATGACAAAGTCAGTTCTCACATCAGATTCTCCTACCCAAAAACTAAATTTATTACCTGAGAATGCACAACAGATGAGAGAAAGTCAAGAAATTATACTGATTATAGTATCTGTAATTGTATACACCTGTGACAGAGCTGTATGTAGAACAATCTTTTAAAGGAGATAACAAAAAACACCCAAAATATTCCACTAGGATTTCAGCAATGGCAGGAACAGGATCATGCAGCTGAAAGTGGAGATCTGAAACTCACAGCTGAAGTCACACAGTAAAAACAATACCTAATTTCACTTTAAAAAGTAGCTATCCAGAGATAGCAACCAGCAGCAGAGTTCCATGTGATTGCCACCAGTGACCTGTCCCTCCCCATCTTTCATCACCGACTGCAATGTCAGTGGCATTATGCGATTCTGCCTTAAGCATGCTTCAGGAGAATGAATATGAGGAGAGCAGTGAAAGGGAGAGACTAACAAGAGAAACAAAAGGGAAAAGTGTGTGTCTCTGTGCTCTAGCTCTCCAAAATATTCCTTTAATATTCTGTTAGAGCAAAGTGTCTCCTGCCAGAAGAAAGCAATTCTGGGAGAATACGCACAGTCTGAGTATTGCCAGTTCCAATTAGGACTGATAGACAAATGCTGAAGAAAGATCTCCTTCAATACACCTGTATACACAAAGAATATTCTATTCAAAACACTACAATTTCTTGATTTCCATGAGATTCACTCATTCACTGTTTAAAAAAGTGATTTGGAATAAAGATACTCACCAAAAGAAGTAACCTTTCCCTTTTTGTCAAACTTTGTCTGGATAGAGAATAAAAAGAAATTATTATTTGCTCTCAAATTAGTATACTCTTCATGATATTATGAGTAATATCCCCCAAATGCTGAAATGCAGATATAAACCATAACTTACTTTCTTTAGGTTAAATCTAGTTACAAGTTAAGGGTTTTAGAAAAAAAATCCCCTTTACTTTGCGAAGACAAATCTGACCTTGGTTTAATTTCCTATCTTGGCTCCCCTAGAAATCTGATAAAAAGAGTTATCAGTCGTGTTATGGTGGAAACACTGCGTATGGTAAAAATGACCACTGACTGGTAGACTACATTGGACTGGGAAGAATGCGAATGAATTACAGATACCAGGTGGAAAGTAATAGCTCTGCCCTTTCCTGAGAGTGGTGGCTCTTCTAGTTGGCCATGTTCATCATGGAGGCCCTGGAAGCTGTGTCTCTGACATCGTTACAAACGATATTGGCACTATGGAGCATGGGGATTCTAAGCCAAGGTGGATCTCACACCCACTTAAGAATTTGTTTTGCACCTGAGCTGCCACTTATGGGCCAGAGAAGCCCCTGGATGGCTGCAAGGATTTCTTTTGAAGAGGAAACACCTGACACCGCCCTGCTGATTCTCCCGTCCTTTATCCTTCTGAGTATAGAACCAAGTATGGCCTGTCTCATGAATCTAAATATCTACATGAGGCTAAGAAGTCTCTCTGGGAGGCCTTGTAGAAACAATAAAGATTTACAGAACCTCTTCTGATAGTTTGAAGAGAGGATATAATACAGAAAATGCACTTATTTCCTGCAGAGTAGAGAAATATTTTTCTGTAATACTTACCTACAGTCAAGTTTGAAGTTCTGAAATATTTAATAAATAACTATGTGCTGAGCTATATTAGTAACTATGAAATACACATTTTCAGAAAGACACACTGGAAGATACAGACTTTTATTCTTAACATATACATAAACACACTGCAGAAAATGTGAAAATAAAGATATGCAAAGCTATTTTAATCACCGGAAATGACAAATTTTAGAGAAAAGCATGTTAATATTTCACTGACTGTCCTTCCAGACTTTCCTATAAAACATGCTGCACACATTGCTTTGTAATCTCTCCCCCACTTCCACCTTAGCAACATATGCTGAATATTTCTGCCTCTCAATATTTATCTGTACCATTTTTTCTTTAATGGGATTTTTGCATTTTTTAAAAAAATGATACAAACTATAATCTTTTAAATGTTTACTTTGTAACCAGTTTACTTTCTAAACTCATCATATCAAATAGCATCAACTGAATTTCTTAAGTGTTCTTGGTAGACAATTATTTCATCTGCAAAGAACTTTCAATATTTAACATCTGACTTTGTATTCTTAACTGGCCAGCTCTTCCAGAACAGTGAATAACAGTAATAACTTTTACCTGCAATTCTGGGAGTTATCTAGTTCTGTATAAAACTCTTATGTTGATAAGCTGAAATAATCATAATAATAATGGCTAACATATATTGGATGCTTAGTATATGTGAGGCACTATTTTAAAGGTCTACATATATGAGTTAATTTAATCCTCATACCAATTGCATAAGGTAGATTATCCTCAGTTTACAGAGGAGAAAACTAAGGCACAAAGATGTTATCATAACTTGTCCAAGTCTACCTAGTCAACAGTGAGAGGCACAGATGAGAATGGAATTTAGGAAGACTGGCTCAGGGCAAACACACTTATTCTCTTCATCAAACCTTTACTTCTTGAAAAGATTAAAAACCTATAAAAAAGTTGTAAGAATATTATAACAAATTCCTATATAACTTTCACCTAGTCACCTTTGTTAACATTTTGCCCCAATGGCCTTATTTCTCTCTTTTAAAAATGTGTGTGTATGTGGTATTATTTTATTCATTCATTTTCTGAACCACTTCAAAGAAAGTTGTAGATCATGACCCTTCAAGGTATGCATTTTTTTTTTTTTTTTATTAAGAGCCTGGGTCTCACTCTGTCACCCAGGCTGGAGTGCAATGGTGTGTTTACAGCTCACTGCAGCCCCCAACTCCTGGGTTCAAGCAATCCTCCTCCCTCAGCCTCCTGAGTAGCTAGGACTACAGGCACACACCACCATGCCAGGATGTGTTTTTTTTTTTTTTTTTGTAGAAATGGGGTCTTGCTATGTTGCTTAGGCTGATTTCGGTCTTCCAAAGTGCTGAAATTACAGGCATGAGCCACTGTGTCCTGCCAACAAACACTCTTAAATACTACTCTGTGCTACCTTCAAGATGCTTTTGCATATTATCTTGTAGAACACAGGTTCAAGCCCTTTATGGCTAACAGCCTTCAAAATATACTCATGGGTGAACTCTTGAGTGTTCCAGGAGGAATCACTAAACTGATTTGAATGACCTATCCTAGTATTAAAAAGAGAACTCCACAGTCGTTAAGCAAAAGTTTCAAGAGCACAGTTAAGCAAATCTAGTAGGCACTCAGGTCATTGGCGAGGCACACAGAGACATGACTTATAACTATAATGATTCATTATAAAACAAAAAATAAGTAATATCTTGGCCAATAGTCCAACTCAATGAACCTAATAAGTATGAGAAGCACTTTCTGTAAGTTATCATACTTACCACAGTAAATACTGGGGCTACACTGGCTAAAGTGGCTTGAGAGACATCAGAAGTTCTAAACCGGGGTATTTCACCTGAAGAATGAATTAAGAGAATTCCTTATAATCATACAATTGGTACCTAGAGCTAAGATACAACTCCCGTAGTACATGGAGGCCTTCAGACTATTTTACTACTTTTTGAGCTTTTTCCCTATAGGAAAAAGAAGAAATACTCTTGTTAATTTTAATATTTGTGTATGATTATCTTAGGCTTGGCAGGGAATGATTTTTAAAATCGCTTAGGCAAGGAATTAAAATAATTTACGGATCCCAATTACTCTTTTCCCTAATTAGTATTGATATCTCAGAGATGTATGAACAAATGTATGACACGGTGTTCCAGATTTAAAAAAAATGTCTGGTCTTCCTTTTTGCATGATTTAAATGGCTCTTCATGCACATTATATTGATATACTTTAGGAAACATAGGTCCCAAGTACAACCTGAATTTTCAGCATTCCAATATAATTATTTGACTTATAACTTATGAAAGCTACACATTTTACTTCTTTTCTACATATATACTTCATAGCGAATACTTATGAAATACCCCACTGAACTGGAATGTGGACACCAGCAAACTGGAAGGCAAATCTTTATCTGAAAATTAGTCTATTTGAAACACATGATTAGACTGAGTTGTGGTGGGCTCTTAAGTATAATCAAGTAAATTTAATGACCAACAAATGTTACTGTTTGTTTGCAAAGTAATCACACCGACTAGAGATTGTGTAGATAAATTCTCATTTCTGCTCTTATTCTTTCCTGTTACATACACGCAATGATTCATATAATTTGTTAATATCTGAAGATTTTTCTTTCCCTTTTACAAAATACACACTATTGTTATAAGAGTAATATGGATAAAGGTAAAAAGCACTTAGTAATCAGTCACAAGTTAGAGTTTAACCAGGATTGAGATTCTGAGCTTCAATGCTTGTCCTAAAAGGTTCCTCCAGCTTGCTGAAACTGGGTTCTCAAGGATTATCAAAGGAGGGAACATGTAATGTAACCCAATTTGGAACGGCTCTCCGAATTGGGACAGTGTGGGGAAGAAGGTGGTGATGGGGAGTGACTTTGGGAGGCTTTTTGAGAGCACAACTGAGAAAATGTATTTGAAGGCCAACGCTGTATTTTTGATAAAGTCATATATTTTTGTTTCTGAGCAATATCTGCACAATCTTATCAACATGCTTCAACATTTGGTGAAAAAATAAATAACAGCAACTCAGATTCCTTTTTTTCCACCACTCTGATCCCTCTAGCTATTTACTTGTACAGTATTGTATTTGAAAATAAAGTTAGCTCATTCTCAGAGGCAACTCTCACCATGTGGTCCCAAAGTCTTCAGCCTCACTTCTAGGTGCGTCCCCCCCGCCCCCCTCTGCGTGTAAATGTGTCCATGAAGAAGAAACAGAAGACAGGGAAGAAACAATTAATACTTATAAAAACATTCCAGTCTTGACTTCGTAACTATTATGATGAATAAGGATGAAACTCTTAAAAAAAAAAAAACTCACAAGAGCACCTACGTGGGTGTGAACTAACGCATCTTGTGAACACTGTAAACGGTTCCTATTATCGTTACAAAATCTGCAGCAAGGGCTGTGGGGGGGAGACAGAGGGCCGGGCGGTTCGGACGCCGGCAGGGCACAGTGCACTGTCACGGTCTGAGCCGGTGGGACGCAGGCCGGCCCGCTGACCTGCGCAAGTTGACAAGACACGCTGGCGCCCGACGGGGAAGCCGTGATCTGTGGAGGACGCGGGGCAAGCACAGCCACGCCGGGCGACTGGGGCGGGGACCTAAGGTCACTGCAAGAACGGCGTCCTGGGGCTGCGGGGAGAGGCAGTACCTGCCACACGGAGCCGGCGGGGCCCGCACGACGGCACAGCCAGGCTCCTTCCGAGTAGGTCGGCTGCGCGGCCGCAGGCAGCAACGGGACGAGCCGCAGAAGCCACGTCCAAGGCCAGAGCACACACTGTCCGCCGGGGAAGTCTTATCGCGCGGGGCAGGAGCCAGGGCAAGCTCCGCAGGCATTCCATGGCGCTGGAGCGAGGAGTAAGCAGCATCCAGACTGCAGCCCTTCATGCCAGACCGTGGCTGCTCAGCCGGTTCCACTAGAGCAGCGCGGCCATCCGACCTGAGGCCGCTGTGTGGGCATGCGCGGAGCGCGCCGCGCCTGCGTGCTATTTCCCACGCATGCTCAGAAGGTGACCTTGGGTGAGCCTCTTGAACGCGGTGGCCCATGGAAGTTTGAGTCCTGTGCCTGTACCTGTAAAGTGGGGCCGGGCCCGGGAATGGGTGGGGCTCGTTCTCTGCACTAAGTTAGCTGTCCAGTGTAGGTTCTTAGTCCTTGGAGTGTCATGGCTTTGCAGTTTCTCAAGCACTTTCATACATATAAAATATACAATCTGAAAGTGAGGAAGTTAAGACCATTCCTAAATCACTTAATTTATATTTAAGTTTAGTGTGGTGTAGGGGCCAAGAGGGAAAACTTCCCTTTACGCCCTATGAAATTTGCTGGCATGAACTAACCAATAGATTGGTAGGAGAAAATGGCATACAGAGTTTACTTAACATACCTGGGGGAAAATCACAGGAGAGTGATTACCCATTTAACCCAACAAGATCCAGATGTTTCTATATCCTTCTTTGTTGGGTAGAGGGAGATGGGGGTATGAATGGGCCCAAAAACCACAATGTGGTTTGTAAATGATTCTCTTTGGATGCTGAATGAGACCAAAGGACAAACAGTAGCTGTGGACAAGCTATGAAACTTCACTGTGAGCAAAGATGGTCTTATTATGCAGATAAAATCTCCCAAGTAGTTTCTTCAAGCTGCCCTCAGAAGTAGAAATGAAAAGTCTATCTGGGCATGGTGATTACTTTTAGTCTATTCTCTTCTCTGGTGGCTAATTTTTTCTGGTTATTTAATGTAATTCCTAGAAAAGGAGTTTAAGACAATTGCATTTTTTGGGAAATAAGTTTCCTCAATCAGATAAGGAAATTCCAGAGACGGCCCCTCCTGGTGCTTGGGGAAAGTAAGAGGATCAGAGAGACCATGGGGCAGGGGAAGGTCAGAGAGACCTTGGTTTTGAGGATTATTTCTGAGACCCTTTTAATTTCCTTTAATTCAAAGTTGTCAGCCTGCCAAAGCACCATATTTTGAGATATCATTGTTTGAACCTCAGCAGTGTGGTATTCATCCTGGGAGGAAAATAAAAAAAAAAAAGAAGAAATGAACCCCAGCAGTGGCAAAAATAATCAGTTGTCATATGCAATGGTGTTGTTTTGAATTTTTGCTAGTGAGGAATGAGGAACATAGACACACAAGATTTATATTTCATATTTGATAAAATGTAAAATAGCATCAATTTAAGGTACCATTATTTTATGTACCACCAAGAAAGAAAAGACACAGATTAACTATGCTTTCTATATATATCAATTGTAAGACACATCTCAATTTCAGTCTTTAAAATATGAAAAAAGTGAGTCTTGGAATAGATTAAGTACAGTATTATGCATACCTTTAAAATGTGAGTTAATAGATTTATTGTCCCTTCCCCAGTAGTAATGCAAGGGCAGACACAAGTTCCACAGGTTTCCATTCAGTCTATACATATGAACTTGAAATTAAGGAGGTACAGAAAGAACCATTTATTTTGCAGGTATTGGGACTAGTAGTGGAGTAGGAGGAAAGTGGACAAAGAGAAGGTTTGACAGAAGAGAGGATATTTGACTTAGGCATTGAACGCAAAGGAAAACTTCAAGCATTACTTCCAGAGGGTTGAAGTCTGGAAAGTCTCTATATTCAGAATGAATATACAGAACATAGCTGGTAGATTTTTCACTTTACTAAAGCTTTAATGATGAGATAAATCTTTGAAAAGAAGGAAAACTCTGAAACCTGTTCAGACATATGAGTTTGTAATTCATGGCAAGGATTTGAAGTTTAATCTGAGAAGGGTTGAGGGGGGGGAATTTGAGTAGAGAGGTAATGAGTAGGGAGGTAATAATCTGATTATATTTAAATGGATCACTCTGTAGGCTCTGGAGAGAGTATAGAGAGGCAAGTATGGAAGTAGAGAGATGGTGTGATGGTTTGGGCTAAAGTGGAGATAATGGAGAAGGGAAGATAAGATGGGCTTGGTGCTATATATTGAAGGCTGGGTTGACAAGATTCGTAGATGGGATATAAGAAAAAGAGAGGCATATGTACTGACGCCAAAATGTTCAGCCTGAACAGCTAGGCAATAGGGGTGCTATTTACTTAGAGAAATCTGGAGAGGAGCAGTTTGAAATTGAAAACAGACTATGGCATGGCATTTGTTTTGGGACATGTTAAATTTGAGAGAATTACTAGCCAGATATCTAAAATAAATGTCATGTAAACAGTTTGGAGTTCAGGGGAAATGTTGGAGCTAAATATATACATTTGAGACAGTATATAATATTTAAAGGCATAAAATTGGATAAGATCTCCGAGGGGCCAGGTGTGATGGCTCACACCTGTATTCCTAGCTCTTTGGAGGGCAACACAAGAGGATTACTTGAGGCCGGAAGTTCAAGACTGGCCTAAGCAACATAGTAAGACCCCATCTCTACAAAAAATAGAAAAATTAGCTGGGCATGGGGGCATGTGCCTGTAATTCCAGCTACTTCGGAGGCTGAAGCAGGTGGATCACTGGAGCCCAGGAGCTTGAGGTTGCAGTGAGCTATGATG
>CAUYSK010036605.1:0-43658 GCA_963575035.1 Avahi laniger
TGTAGTCCCAGCTACTTGGGAGGCTGAGGCAGTAGGATCGCTTGAGCCCAGGAGTTTGAGGTTGCTGTGAGCTAGGCTGACGCCAGGGCACTCGCCCCAGGCAAGAAAGTGAGACTCTGTCTCAAAAAAAAAAAAAAAAAAGCCTAGGCAAGAACTGACATTTGCTTCCCTCAAGAGAGGTTTAAATTGTAAGTCAGTATTTCATCACTAGCATTAGTTTGATTACAGGATAAAAGGGAATAGTGAAAGTTTTCTGGCCATTAAAGGTCCATCATGTATTCAAATTTGTTTTGTGAGGAAACATATAATTCAATCAAAAATTCAAACAATTGCTTTGAAAAGAAATGTTCTAATCCAATCAAAGAACTAGTTACTGAAGATGTTTTAAAGGATAACATCAAGTAATATCTTAACCAGGTAATACAGTGGGTATAGACATTTACACATCCCATTGACAATAGCAATGATAACTATTTGCATTTCTAATTGTGAATCTGGTGGCTGTCAAGAGACTAGTTCAACTTGGAACTGATAAAAGAGTAAACTCACATTGCTATGTGTCACTAGAAAAGACTAGTGGAATTAGAACATTACTTGTGGAAGTATTAACTTAAACTTATTTTTTTAAACTGCTTTCTAGCTCAGGAGATTTTTCATAATTTGTTTATAATTGTGTGCAAACTATTTACTTTTGAGCTTTGATTTAATAATATCCTTTTAGATTTTTAAAACTCCCACATGCCATGAAGCAACTTAATAAAACATGCTATTAAATGTCGGCTGGGGTAGGGAAGTTACATGCAATAAAGACTTAAAATTCCTGTGCAGTTATATTAAAGGTAATTTTAAAAGCTGAAATAAAAAGGAATAGAACCTTAGTAACGTAATAGATAATAAAATTTCACAAAGACAACTTTCCTATTCTTAATGAGTCCATCGTTTTAAAATATGCCCGAACATGAAGTATATTTTAGAGTAGCCTATTTTAAGATATGATGAATTGAGTACCAGATGCATCTGCTTCATAAATAGACTTGACTGTAAGTCCCGAAGCCATGTTTGTCTTAAATTCAGTTAGAAAGCTATGGTGAGGGATTTTAAATCTTACATATGTGATGATATTCCCTTGAGGAAAGGGAAATATTATAAGTAGCTCAAAGTTCTGAATGAGAGATAAGGTCCTCCAGTGAAGTGATGAATTCCTTCTCTCGACTCTAGTTTTGTTAATGCTGTATTTCCTTAGAGGTAATCTTCCATTGCAGACTGAAATAGCTGATAGATTCATAGAATAAGTGCATAGGTTCCCAGAACCCCAGTCCAGTGGTGGCATAGATGGTTACTGAATACGGAATTTCCCTTGCATTAAATTCTCCTTTTTAATGTGCTAAATTATTTGATATTCTCATATTCTATTTTGAATTACAGTTCTGTTTCCAGCAAGCACCTATTGGCATGTATTTGTGTTACTTCAATGACAGAGTACATTCATCCACTGGAAGTTGTTGACCTACAACCTAGGTGGATTTGTCAAATAACAATATTGAACAAAGAACTGTGGCCTGAGAGGATCGAGACAGTTGGGAAGGAGAAAAAACTAACTAAAGGCCATTATTATTTCAAGCCCTTATTGAAATCTTGTGAATATAGAACCTCTCAAGATGACTGTTCTGGGGGGGAGCAAGATGGCTAAAAATTCCATAGTGCGGATTGAGAAAGGTCAGATTTCAGGTAGTTTAGTTTTGATCTTAGAATTGTTCTTTAACCAAATTCATGGAAGGTATAAGAAAACAGAGGCTGTGATAATCATAGGACAAAACGCGGGGACAGTAAGATGGGGGTTGTACTTTAGCAACTATAAGTTGGTCAATTTGATTTAGTAAGAGTGATGGGGAAGACAATTGGAGCTAAGTGAAAAATTTTTAGTCCTGCATCACTTTCACAAAGGGAAGTTTGGATAGTGGAGAAGGGAAATAAGTGGCACTTAAAGGAACTTCTGTGAGATGGGAGGTCTGAGAAGAGTGAAATGTGGCATTTGCAAACTTAGTGGTCAACATAAGAATACTGGACGCCTGAGGGCTGTGCAGGAAGAGTGTTGAGAGAGGCAAGAAAAGACAAGGAGAACAAAGGAAAGCAAAAGATACAAACCAAATACAAATTTCGTTCTGAGTATCTTTTTTCTGCTTAAACAGATATACCTTTACTTCCCTTCCTTTCCATTACCTGTTTTGCAACATCTATAAATGGTTCTAAAGGTACAACTCCAGGTAAGACTGAGCCTAAAACCCCTCTGGTTACCTCCAGAGAAGAAAATCAGGAGTGAGCATGTGAACGTGTCTAAACTAGAGCCACAATTAGCTTTTTAGAATATTCTTGCCAGGAGAATGTGCGTTTAGGCTCGTGCTTTCCTGCATTCCCCTGTAACGTGTTTCAATTGTCAGTCAAGGCCTTTGTCACAAATGTTAGTACTAGACACTGTGGGGTTAACAAAGAAATTGACATGTTCTTTACTCTGAAAGAAGGAAAAGATGGGACCTCAAATCTGGCCTTTCTATACCTCCAATACCTTAGGGATTTTTTTACTTCAGGCTTCTGTCACATGTATTGCCACTAAAGCTCAGCAGAATGTTTTTCTTCAATATTTTAAGGTTAAAGCCTGTAGAAACTTTTATTCACTTGTCACCTTTGCCCTGTTTCTTAGTGCCCTTGTTTTTTCATCCATCATGGATTCCTGGAGTGTTTTCTGAATAAGAGGAGGTGCCCCAAGGATACACACTGTCAGAACATTAGGCTATGTATAGTATCTTTTTCAATTTTCCTCTTAAATGTTTAATGTATAACAAAGAGGGCTAGACGAGCTCACTGAAGCATTCCTGTGATTCACAACAGCAGACATCGTTCACAGGCTCTGTCTAAAGTTGCTGTGCTTGACAATGATTATCTGGACAGATATTCCCAAAGATAATTAAAAATAATGATATTTATTGTTAAGCCTCCCTGCTTCACCTAATTATGCACTAATGTTGTGAAATGGCCCCTTAAATGGGGCCAGATCCTTTTGCAGTGTTGTAGCCTCCTCACTCTAAACTGGTGCCTTTCTCTTCAAGTTTGCATAAATTGACCCAACAATATGAGTGTTTTAAACAAATTATTACACCTATTAAAAACTTTTTGAATGTGGACTGGAAGAAAATGTAAATTATGAGTTCATTTTAATGAAGTTATTTTCAAGGTTAGAGAGCAGACACCCAAAGTTCACTAATTTATAAATCTTCCAAATTTAATTAATATAGTTCCACCCAAATATATGTATTAACTTGACCTTGCAGCTGCATAGATCCATTGTTGTTACTGAATATGCAATTATCTGCAATGTGCTTTATGCTACCATCGGATATGAGATATATTTTAACCTCGTACGTTCACTTTTAAAATGATTTAGTATCTTCCTTTTCTATGTCTTTGGAAAGGAAATAAAATAAGGTAGTTATCAAGCTAGATTTGATGGTAGTTTCAAAAATATCATATTGTGGACAGAAAGGATATATTTTCATTTATCACAAGTTATGAAATATATATTAATCAGAATTAGACTATGCCAGAATTCTAGGACTGTATTTATCCACTAAATATATCCATATTTTAAAGCACACAATATACTGTAATATATAAAGAAACACAAATCTTTTATCAGTTTTACTTTTTAAAAAATCATTCATGAGGCTGCATGGTGGCTCACACTTGTAATCCTAGCACTCTGGGAGGCCGAAGTGGGCGGATTGTTTGAGCTCAGGATTTCGAAACCAGCCTGAGCAAGGCCTTGACTGACAATTGAAACACGTTATAGGGGAATGCTGGAAAGCACGAGCCTAAATGCATATTCTCCTGGCAAGAATATTCTAAAAAGCTAATTGTGCTCTAGTTTAGACACGTTCACATGCTCACTCCTGATTTTCTTCTCTGGAGGTAACCAGAGGGGTTTTAGGCTCAGTCTCACCTGGAGCTGTATCTTTAGAACCATTTATAGATGTTGCAAAACAGGTAATGGAAATTATAATTTTATAATTATAGAAATTATAATTTCTATAATTAGTGGGTCTCACTAATTATAGAAATTAATTGGACAATTAAAAATATATAGAAAAAATTAGCCGGGCATGGTGGCGCATGCCTGTAGTCACAGCTACTCGGGAGGCTGAGGCAGAAGGATCGCTTTAGCCCAGGAGTTTGAGGTTACTGTGAGCTAGGCTGATGCCATGGCACTCTAGCCTGGGCAACACAGTGAGATTCTGTCTCAAAAAAAAAAAATCATTCATGAAATTGGAAGGATAATGTGGCTAGGTGATAAGACACATGAGAGTTGGTCAATGTAATCCAAGGATCATAAAATCTACTGCTCTTTGTTGGAAAGGAAGGCCACATGGAAGCTATAATACAACTGCAGTTAGAAACAATGAGATGAGGAAGCAATGCTGGTTCTTCATTCTTTTCACACTCCTGCCATGCCCAGCCAGTTGTAGTATGAGTTGAATAATTACTGAAACCGTAAAAGGAGTCCTCCGGAAATAGAATCTATCTGAGATTTGGGCCAGATTCAGGCGATTGATTGACACTGTAACTTACTCGAGCCCTCTGATTCTTGGCCCTCTTAGAACTCTTTTCAGAAGATTTTTACAGGAATAATAAATGCTCTTATCCTCTCACCATCAAATCTACCAACCTATGAACATCTGTATCTTTCCACTCTACAATCTTTTCTTCATATCACTTTGAGATGTGCACCTTTTTGGATGATGAGAAGCTTGTAAGTCCTCCTTTCTCATTCCCAGAGCAGAGCTGCAGCATAAATCTTGCTTAATCTAGCGATTTCTCCAAAACCCTGCCAGGTTCAGGATGCAAAATGTAGTTTACATCTCAACTTGACACCACTTTCTTTGTCACAATCTCCAACCTAAAACCAATATGACAAATAAACTGAGGAATAGTCAAACAGGGAAGCAACATGGTATGAAATTCAATACATTGTTGCTCAAATCTGAATTCAGCCACTCACTAGCTGTATGGCCTTGGAAATGTCATTTCACTTCATTCAGGGGCAATTTCATTATCTATAAACTGGACATTGTGAAATCTAACTTTATTTTCAAGCATAACATTCTCTCAGTCTAAATATTTTAAATTACCTTAGTTGGAAAGCCAAATAAATATACCTGAATGATAATCTACACAGCAAGCATAAAACACAATAGAGGTCCAGAAAGGCCAAAATATCAGAAAATTGTTTTTAATATTAATTACTTTAGCGGACATAGTGATTTAGAGAAGTAAAAGACCATCAGCAATTGGATTAGATAAAATGGGCTTCTGGAGATAGAAAAAAATAAACTAGATTCTAAAAGATACGTATTTGGATTATTAGAAAGAAAGAAGAAAAGTCTGCTAAGTGAAGTAAAACAAAGGCCAAGAGGTGGGAGTTAATATAATATATTATACATAAATTAAATGGAATACATCCAGTAAAACAGAAGGTTAATATTTAGTAGTGGGAGAGAATCAGTCTTATTCTAGGTGTTGCTCTAATAATTAATCAATAGTCAATCAATGAGAAAAATAATCATAATCTATATGACATAATGGAAGAGAAAAATTGTTGATTTGTTAGCAGTCATAGCCCCAATCTCTATCCATATAGGGCATTGGCCCCCTCAAAATTCCTCTACTAATATATTTTATGAACATGTATTAAGCACCTACTTTGTGCCAGACACTCTGCTAGTTGCTGGAGATATAATTATAGTCTTAGCTGATGAGGAACATAGATGAAAAGTAAATAAATTATATGATAGACATGTTATCGGTAGGGTAGTATTCACTATGTAATATGTTATGAGTGGAAAACTGGCTTTCCCTATTGTGGTAAACAAACTCTAGAGTGGGCTTCATGATCCCTGCTTCCTATTATTCACTCCTTTATATAATGATCTCTCACTTGAGTGTGCACAGAACCCGTGACTTATTTCTAACCAATATAATATGGCAAAGGTGATGGGATGCCATTTCTGTGCTATGTAAGATTACATCTTCTATCTTGTTAACAGATCTCTCCCTTGTTAGCTTTGATTAAGCAAGTTTCTGTATTCTGCATTGTCCTATAGAGAGTCCCAAAGAAATGAGGGAAGCCTCTGATCAAACAACAGGGAATTGAGGCCCCGAGTCCAACAAGCCACGAGGATATAAATCCTACACCAAAACAGATCTTTGCCCAGTTGAGCCTTGAGATGAGACCACAGCCTTATTTCCAACATTGTGAAGGATCTTGAAGCAAAGAAACAAGTTAAGCTGTGCCAGTTTTCTGACTCAGAAAAACTATGAGATACTAAATGTGTGCCTTTGAAGTAGCTAAGTTTCTAATAATTTGTTATGTGGCAATACGTGACTAATACAACTATGACAAAAAAAAAAGCTTTCTAGCTCACAAAATAAATTTCCATAGGTTTAAAATCAAATAATGAAAAATAAAAGTTTTTACATATTAGAAAAAATACTTTTCCTACCTCAGGGTAAAAAGGATTAACCAAAACACATAAAAGCACAACTCATAAAGTGTTGATAAATTCTGAATGGCAAAATACAGCATAAACAAAAATGAACCACAATCTGAAAAAACATATTCAAAACATGTACCTGAAAAATATTAGCAGATTAAAGAATTGTAAGATAGCAATAAAAAATATCAAACAGAAAAATGACCAAATATATGACCAAGCAGTTCATAGAGGAGAAACTCAGAAGGGCTAAGAAATATCAGTATACTGAAAATCACTAATAATTAAGTAAATGTAAATTAAAACAAAATTATATACAATTTCACACTCATCAGACTGTCAGAACTATTTAAAAAATAGATAATACTTAGTGTTGATTACAATATGGAGAATTAGGAACTTTCACCCACTGTTGATGGGAGTGTATTACTACAACCTTTTGATATACAATGAGGAGATATCAAGTGAAATTAATATTGCATATAATTTACAACTATTTCCACTCCTAGTCATATATAGTAGAAAAACTTATGCATACATAAAAGGACACATATATAGATATTTCTTATGTGACAATAGATGCAGCCATTTTACTAGCTTTTCAAAGAATGAAAATTATAACAATACTATCAGAAGCTCAGGTGAATCAGGAAAGAAAGAGAGATGAGCTATCAGGCGGTGGAATAGCCCATTAAAGCAACAAGTCAAAAATGAAACAGTTTAGCCTTTGACCTCTTACTACAATACTATAAGCAAGAGAGAAAACTTCCCCTCATACACTGGCGTGCTAGTTGAGGCTCAGATGGATCAGCACAGATGTTGGGTCGTCTCACTAACAAGGGAATCCCAGAACAAAAGGCTCCAGCAGTTTTATGAACCCAGGGCCAGAGAGGAGGGCAAAGTGGGGGAGCTAGTACTGGAAACATACGGAGTATTGAGTGGAAAGAAATCTCTTCAAGGTTTCTCTCTGTCAAAATTAAACACAGCCAAACATTAGTCAAAAAAGATAAATGCAGATTTTAGGCTGATTAATGACCCTATAATGGCCTCTAAGTGTTCAAGGGAAGGGAGATTTGCACATCTCACACTTTAAATCAAAACCTAGAAATTGTTAAGCTTAGTGAGGAATTGTTTCCAGAAGCTAGGTCTCTTATGCCAAACAGTCCAGTTATGATTGCAAGGAAAAGTTCTTGAAGGAAATTAAAAGTGCTACTCCAGTGAACACATGCATGATAAGAAAGCAAAACAGCCTTATTGCTGATATGGAGAAAGTTTGGGTGGTCTGGATAAAAGATCAAACCAGACACAATTTTCCTTAAACCAAAGCCTAATCCAGAACAAGGCCCTAACTCTCTGCAATTCTATGAAGGCTAAGAGAGGTGAAGAGGATGCAAAAGAAAAGTTTGATGCTAGCAGAGGTTGGTTCATCATGTTTGGGGAAAGAAGTCATGTCCCAAACAAAAGTGCAAGGTGAAGCAGCAAGTGGTGATGTAGAAGCTGCAGCAAGTTTTCCAGAAAATCTAGCTAAGCTAATTGATAAAATGTCTATAATAAACAATGGATTTTCAATGTAAATGAAACAGCCTTCTCTTGGAAGAAGATGTCATCTAGGACTTTCATAAATAAAGAGGAGAAGTCAATGCCTGGCTTCAAAGATTCAAAGGACAGGCTGACTCTCTTATTAGAGGATAATGTAGCTGTTTACTTTAAGTTGAAGAAATTTTCATTTACTTTTCCAAAAATCGTAGCCCCCTTAAGAATTATGCTAAATCTACTTTGCCTGTGCTGTATAAATGGAACAACAAAGTCTGGATGACAGCACATGTGTTTGCAGAATGGTTTACTGAAATTTTAAGCCAACTGTTGAGACCTACTGCTCAGAATAAAAAAAAATTCCTTTAAAAATATTACTGTTCACTGACAGTGCACCTAATTACCTAAGAACTCTGATGAAGACATACAAGGAGATTAATGCTGTTTTCATTCCTGCTAACACATCATCCATTCTGCAGTACATGGATCAAGAACTAACTTTGACTTTCAACTCTTATTCTTTAAAATATACATTTTATAAGGCTACAGCTCTGATGGATCTAGGCATAATAAATTGAAAACCTTCTGGAAAGAATTTACCATTCTAGATGCCATCAAGATCATTTGTGATTCATAGAAGGACATAAAAATATCAACATTAACAGAAGTTTTGAAAAAGTTTACTCCAATTCCCATGAATAACTTTGGTGGGTTCAAAACTTTGGTGGAAAAAGTAATGCCAATGTGATGGAAATAGCAACAGAAATGGAATCAGAAGTGAAGCCTGAAGATGTGGCTAAATTGTTGAAATCTCATGATAAAACTTGAAGAAGTGAGATGTTGCTTCTTACGAATGAGTGAAAAGAGTGTTTACCCCCACTCCCCGGACTAGTGTTTTTAATTTTTATTTTATTTTAATTTCAGAACATTACAGGGGTACAAACATTTTGATTACATATATTGCCTTTGCACCACCCACGTCAGAGATACAGGTGAGCCTGGCCAACAGACATGTGAAAAATTGTTCAACATCTCTAATCATCAGAGAGTGGTTTTTTGAGATGGAATTTATTTCTTGTGAATATGCTGTGAACATTGTTGAACTGACAACAAAATATTTAGAATGTTCCATAAACTTAGTCAATAAAGTAGGAGCAGGGTTTGAGAAGATTGACTCCACTTTTGAAATAAGCTCTACTGTGGGTAAAATGCTATCAAACAGCATTACGTCCTTCAGAGAAATCTTTCATAAGAGGAAGAGTCAATAGATACAGTGAATTTCCCTGTTTTCTTATTTTAAGATATTGTCACAGATACTCTGACCATCAACAACCTCCACTCTGACTAGTCAGCAGCTATCAACATCTAGTCAAAACCCTCCACCAGGAAAAAGATTACAACTCCCTGAAGGGCTCAGATGATCATTATCATATTTTAGCAACAAGGTTTTTTTTTTTAATTAAGGTATGTATGTTGTTTTTTTTTAGACACAATGCTATCGCATAATTAATAGACTATGGTATAGTGTAAACATAACTTATGTATACAATGAGAAACCAGAAAATCTTGTGTGATTCTCTTTATTGCAATATTCTCTTTATTCAGTCTTATATGTTCTCTTTTAGTCCCATTCATTCTTCTTCTGAAACTCCAAAGATATAAATGTTAGATCTTTTCTTATTGTTCCAGAGATCCTTGAGGCTTTCTTCATTTTTTTTCAGTTTGTTTTCTATTATTCAGGTCTTTCTTCAAGTTCATTGATACTTTTCTTTGTCATCCCCATTCAACTATTGAGTCCTTCCAGCAATTTTGTTTTAATTTCAGTTTTTATATTAATGTTTTCCAGTTTTTTAATTTTTATTTAGTCCTTTGTTATATCTCCTTTGTTGGTGAGATATTCTTTTTGTAAATTTGTTTTAATGGATTTTTAAATTGTGTTTGAAGCATTTTTTGATGAATAATTTAAAATCCTTCTCAGTTAATTGCAATATTTGATCCACCTTGCTATGTCAATTTTCTTTTCTCATTTCAATTGTTCTAATATAATGGTTCTGGTGTGATGAGTGACTTTCATTTCATCCTCCAGATTTATTAGGTTAAATCAAGACTTTGGATATTCTTTAAATTTTCTGTTCAACAGGCAGTAATTTTGCTTAAGTTTAGCTAGGTCTACATCTTTGGACAGCAATTTCAATGATGATTTAGTTTTTGGTGCCTTTCCAGTGCTCTTTGGTCTACTTTGTTTGCATGGGGCCATTAGAGCTCCCTCTGATTTTTGATGCTGCTTTCCAGAGTGGCTGAGGCACTTTTCCTAACTGGTCTGCCTATTATCTCTAAGTGGATAATAGGAGACTCTGGCCCACATAGATGGAGAGTGCTTCTTTGAGCCCTTCATGTTCTAAGGGATCCCATTCAAAGCTCCCTATTAGAACTATGGATACACCTGGTGTTTGTGAGTTCGGAAATGAAATTCTGTACTGTAGCTATTCTATCCAGCTTTTTATTTCTAGTGGAATTCTCCCTACTACCATCTCTAGATAAGGGAAGAATATCTTTGGCTCACAGGGCTGGAGGGTACATCCCAAGACTGAGCCAGGCTGCTAGCGTTTCTAGATAGATCAAGGCAATCTCTGGCCTATTTGGAAAGAGAACAATCCCCTGGCCTGATATATTTGTTTTTAGAAGAGTCTCCCCCTCTGGTGCTTGAGGGCTGGGCTGCCTCATTTTGTTATTGGTTTTCCCATTATATTCAGGAGAATTTCCTACTTGGCCCTCCTCTGCTGCTATGTGGGAATGTTGGTTTATTACCAGACTAGAATTACCTTCTTCTGCTGTGTGGACTGTCATGAGTCACTGGACACCTATATTGTTCCTTCAGACCTAGGGTCCCTAGCAGATCTACATCCCCTTTCCATGTTTCTGAATCCTCCTATCATTGTCTGATCCCTTATTTCTAGAATTTATAGCTGTATTTAGCAGGGAGGAACAAAGAAAGATGAGTCTACACCCTAATTTCTTGAGCTTAAGTCCACATTTTTGTACTTAAAATGGGTTTGGGGCAGTTTATGTTTGTTAGTATTTTCTATAGTCATATCCTGAAATGAAATAGCATCAAAACACTTTCATTTAGAGAAATTTTTTGAACAGACATCTGCTCATAATTAAAGCTAACTAGAATCATGAAAGAAAACTTAAAGGATATGCGATGCATCAAAATAACAAAGTGCATTCAGGAGCCTCTCCATCACAGGAGAAATAAATGACATCCTTTATGAAATGTGAGTGATAGCCATGCCAGAAAAAAATAAGCCTTGAAAAATCTTAAAATCTTTGCAGGGAACATAGAGAATTGAGACTGGTTTAATGTCAAATCTTATGTAGAATTAGGGTGATAAGGCAAAAAATAAGATTCCCAAGGAAAGATGTGTCTGTCTTTGAGCACAGTCAGAATCCATACAAATGTATTTTTTAATTTATGGATCTTGTTACTATTTGTTTACAGTGGCTAGAAATGGAAGATCACATACAATTTTAGTGAAACAAGACAGGTTTCAGTTTGAGGAAGTTATTAAGAAATAGAGATTTAACTACTATAAGTAACATCTGAAAAAAGTGAGCATGAAATTGACACATATCCTAATTTTAGTTTATTATAAATGTTTATTTTTTAAGACAGGCTTTTGATTCCCTATGACATATATATATATGTGTATATATATATATATATATATATATATATTTAACATTGCACCATCTAAGCAGTGTATAAATCAAATATGCAAACCCCTTAAAACTTTCTAATTAACACATGTGGAAAGAAGGTATAGGCATTTTTTATAACTGTATTTGAGAGTTGACTACTTTCATCAATATAATAAGAAATGCAACTATTTGGATACTAAACTGACAATGAAGAATGCTATGGCAAACTAACACAGACTAATAGCTCTATTTAGGCTGTTTGTAGTGTGAAAACCAAAGAGCTGCATGTTGCAGAGTTTGTGGATTGTATTTTTGACATGTATTTTAAAAATGAAGAACAGAAAATGATAGTATACTAAGCTAAGAATGGTAAAAAAAATTATGTTTCCTATGCCTTTTTTCAATTACAAGAATAATGAAATTGTCTATATAAACAATTCATGAGAAACATCTGCTTCTCCAACCTTGATGTGAACATCCAATAATTCCACAAAGGCCTTATTTAACAGGCTTCAGCTATAGCTATGATGAGGAGCTGATTCTTAAGGCTAAATATAAAACCAAAATGATATATTAACAGCTGTGATCTGAGGCAAAAGTCCAGCTGAGTGGAAGTGGTATAGCCATTAACTTTTTCTCCTAAGACACAAATTGACCTACTGGAAATGCCATGAGATCATAGGGTGGTTAGACTCTTGATTATATGAGCATATGTGTTCTTAAATCTGCACACCAAAACATTTCCATGTATTCTAAGATCTAAGTCTCATTGACTCTCAACAGAATGTCTCTGTATAGCATTGGATTAACATTTAATTTGTTTGGGCTGACATCCAGGGCACTGCTGTAGCAATGACAGAAGTGGTTGCAACCAGAGTAACTAACCACTCAATATTTCTATATTACTCGGTGTTTTTGTTTTTGGGGGAAGTAAAAACCAATCATTAGCAAGCATTCTCATGTATCCTTTATCCTATTCCTCTACTTTGACAGAGCTGAATTAGGCATAGAGGTTATCTAGTATATGTGAACTAAAATAAAATCCTAAGCCACTCAACCAACAGAACAGAGCCCCCTCTTGGCCAAGAGGACCCCAAAGAAACCTTAAAACTGAGTTCCTGGCCATGACTCAATGGAAGGTCAGACAGGCCTCATTATACCTGCTCACTTGTTAATGGCCATTAGGCTTTCTTCTCTAAGAGTTAAAGAGAACCAACCTTTTGGAAAGACTTTCTCCCCCTCCCCCTGATTTAAATCAACTGCCTAATGCTACTCCTCCCTTTTGCAGTTTTGGCACAACAACTGAACAGCATTCCCTTCTGATATGGGGCCGCTGACCATGAAGTGGTTCTAACCAGCCTAAGGAAGATGCACAGTAAGGTTTTTGTGTCCTCTGGGTTTTGTGTCAGAGGGCTGAAAATAACACTGTTGGGATCATGCTAACACTGCCACTTTCTGTACATTTGACCTATGAACGGGTGTGACACTCAATTATGTATGTGCATGTTTCTCCTTTCATAAATATTCACAATACCTCCTATAGCATATTAAATACATATATTTGGAGAGGGTGTAGAGCACCATGGCCAAATAGAAACCTCCAGCAATGGTCCCTCTGCAAGAACACCAAATTCAACAACTCTCCATGTAAGCAAACGCCTTCAGAAGAACGAAAAATCAGGTGAGTGATCATATTGCTTGGTTTCAATATTATATCAAGGA
Organism: Avahi laniger; assembly: GCA_963575035.1. NCBI lineage: Eukaryota > Metazoa > Chordata > Mammalia > Primates > Indriidae > Avahi > Avahi laniger. The sequence continues at coordinate 13,500 of CAUYSK010036605.1, forward strand.
AAGAGGCACTGAAGAGGGCAGAAAAGACAATCTTTCATTGCCTACACCACCCCTCATCCCCTCAGCAGCACTCCAAGCGGAGAGAGAATCTGTGTGCCTGGGGGAGGGAGAGTGCAGTGATTGTGGAATTTTGTATTGAAACTCAGGGCTGCCCTGGCACAGTGAAACACAGCACAGGGCAAAATTCTGCCGATGCTCACAGAGGGAGAGTTTAGAATACCTTTGCCAGAGGGCAATCCTCCAACCTAAAACCCAAGTTCTGGTTGTCCTTACCACCACCTGACAAAAAATAGCCTGGGGCCTGGAATAAATTTGTAAAGCAGTTGGGCCTAAAAAAGCTTCATTCCTTGGGTAATTCCTGCAGTCGTGCTGGATCAGAGCCAAAGGATGTGGGGTGCACATGACTCAGTGAGACACCAGCAGTTGTGGCCAAGCCAGTGCTGCATTACTTGCCCCTACACCACCCGCCAACTGCAGACAGTGCAGCTCAGGGGGACTTCTTCCACTTGGGGAAAGAAAAGGGAAAAGTTCAGGGGACTTTGTTTTATAACTTGGAAACCAGCTCAGCCACAGTAAAATAAAATATCAAGCAGACAACTGAAGTCCCTCAGTCCAGGCCTTAGTTCCTAGAAGGCATTTCTGAACGCCTCCGCTTCCCCCCGGGTAAGAAGGAAACATGCTGCCTTGAAGGAAAGGACCCGGTCCTAGCAGGATCCACCACTTACTGACTAAATAGCCCTTGGGCTTTGAATAAACATTGGAAGTAGTCAGGCAACATTCACCATGGGCTTTTGGTGAAACTGGGCTGGCTTCAGGTGTGACCTAATGCTGGTGGCCACGAGTGAGTGCCACATCCCTCCTCCTCCAACTCCAGAAGACCAGAACAGATAGTGAGAAAATAGAATGAGAGAAATTTGCCTGGTAATCCAGGGAATTCTCCTATATCTTACCCAAGTCCACCAAGGTGATACCACCAGGACTCTAGAAGAGTCACAGCATTACTGGGCTTGGGGAATTGCCTGTGCTGATATGGCTTCAGTGACCAAAGACCTAGATCACAACACTCAATTCCCTTTGAATATCCAAAAGGCCTTCTCAAGAAGGACAGGTTCAAAAAAGTCCAGACTGTGAAGATTAAAATATATACCTAACTCTTCAAGCCCAGACATCAGTGAATATCCACAAGCATAAAGAATACCCAGGAAAACATGACCTCACAAAACAAACTAAATAAGGTACCAGTGACCAATCTTGGAACAACGGAGATAGATGACTTTCAGATAAAGAATTCAAAATAACTGTCCTGAAGAAGTACAATGAACTTCAAGACAACACAGAGGAGGAACTCAGGAGGCCATCAGAGACATTTAACAAAGAGATTGAAATAACAGAAAAAAATCAACTAGAAATTCTGGAGCTTAAGAATTCAATTGAAAAATTAAGAAATACATTAGAGTCTCTTATTAGCAGAAATAACCAAGAAGAAATAATTAGTGAGCTTGATGACAGGCTATTTGAGAATATATAGTCAGAATAGAATAAAGAAAAAGGATAAAGAGAATGAAGCATGCCTACAAGATTTAGAAAATGATCTCAAAAGGCCAAATCTTAGAGTTTTTCACCTTAAAGAAGAGTTAGAGAGAGAGAGATTTGGGTAGAAGTTTTATTTAAAGAAACAGTAACAGAGAACTTTCTAAACCCAAAGAAATATATAAATATTCACATACAAGAAGGTCATAGACCACCAAGCAGATTCAACTCAAACAAGACTACCTCAAGCCATTTAATAATCAAGCTGAAAAAGTCATAGCTAAAGAAATAGTAAGAGGGGAAGCAAGAAAAAGAAAGACTAAAATATAAAGGGCTCCGACACATCTGGCAGCAGACTTCTCAGTGGAAACCTTATAGGCCAGGAGACGATGGCATTACATATTCAAAGTTCTGAAGGAAAGAAAAAAACAACTTTAACTCTAGAATATTATATCATGCAAATATATCCTTCAAACATCAAGGAGAAATGAATGCTTTTCCAGACAAAAAAAGGCTGAGGGATTTCATCAACACCACACCCATCTTATAAGATATGCTACAAGAAGCTCTTAATCTGAAAGAAAAGGGAGTTAATGGACAATAAGAATCATCTGAAGGTATACAAGTAACTGGTAACAGTAAGTACACAAATACAGAATACTATATTGCTGTAATTGTGGTGTATACCATTTAGATCTTGAGTAGGAAGACTAATTGTGGTATATAAACCACTTATATCTTGAGTAGAAAGACTAAAAGACGAACCTGAGAAAAATAACTACAACAACTTTTTGAGAGATAGATAGTATAAAAACATATAGATGGAAACAGCAGAAAGTTAAACAGCAGGGAGGGATGGAGTTAAACTGTAGAATTTCTGTTAGATTCATCTTTGTGGGTTTACTTGTTTGTTTGTAAGCAGAGTTATCACATGTTTAAAATAGTTGGTTATAAAATGTTTTTTGCAAGCCTAATGGTAATCTCAAATCAAAAACTATACAAAAAATAAGAAGAAAGAAATTAAAACACACTATCAGAGAAAATAACTTTTAACAAAGGAAGAAAGGGAGTAAGAAAGAAAGAGAGGGCCACAGAACAGGCAGAAATCAAATAAAAACATGGTAGGCAGGGCGTGGTGGCTCACGCCTGTAATCCTAGCACTCTGGGAGGCCAAGGCGGGTGGATTGTTTGAGCTCAGGAGTTCGAAACCAGCCTGAGCAAGAGCAAGACCCCGTCTCTACTAAAAATAGAAAGAAATTAATGGGACAACTAAAAATATATAGAAAAATTAGCCAGGCATGGTGGCACATGCCTGTAGTCCCAGCTACTCAGGAGGCTGAGGCAGGAGAATTGCTTGAGCTCAGGAGTTTGAGGTTGCTGTGAGCTAGGATGATGCCACGGCACTCTAGCCTGGGCAAAAGAGTGAGACTCTGTCTCAAAAAAAAAAAAAAAAAAAACATGGCAGTAGTAAGTCCTCACCTATCAATAATAACACTGAATGTGAATGGAATAAATTATCCAATCAAAAGACGTACAGTGGCTGAATGGATAAAAAATCAAGAGCCAACTAGATGTTGTCTGCAAGAAATACACTTCACCTGTAAAGTCACACATACTGAAATTAAAGGGATAGAAAAAAATATTCCATGCAAATGGAAAACATAAAACAGCAGGAGTAGCTATGTTTCTATCAGATAAAATAGATACCAAAAAATAACTGTAAAAAGACACAAAGAAAGTCATTACATAAAAATAAAGGGGTCAATTCAGTAAGGGGATATAATAATCATAAATATATATGTACCTAACACTGGAGCACCCAGATATATAAAGCAAATATTATCAGTGCTAAAGAGAGAGATAGCTCCCAATACAGTTACCATTAGAGACCTCAACACTCCACTTTCAGAATTGGACAGACCATCCAGACAAAAAAATCTATAAATAAACATTGGACTTAATCTGCACTATAGAACAAATGGACCTTACAGAGTGTTTCATCCAACAAATGCCAAACACATGTTTTTCTCCTCAGCTCATGGAACCTTCTCAAGGATAGACCATATGTTAGGCCACAAAAAAGGTTTAAGAAATTCAAAATAATTGAAATTGTACCAAGTATTTTCTCTGACCACAATGGAATGAAACCAGAAATCAATAGCAAGAACATTGGAAAATACAAAAACACATGAAAATTAAATGATAAACTCCTGAATGACTATTGGGTCAATGAAGAGAATAAGAAGGAAATTTAAAAATTTCTCAAAATTAATGAAAATGAAAACACAACATATCAAAACCTGTGAGACACAGCCAAAGTAGTACTAAGAGGAAAGTGTACAGCAATAAGTGTCTACATCAATAAAGGAGAAAAGCTTCAAACAAACAACTTAATAAGGCATCTCAAAGGACTAGAAAATCAAGAGCAAATCAATATCAAAATTAGTATAAGAAAAGAAATAATAAAGATCAGAGGAGAAATAAATACAATTGAAACCAAGAAAACAATGCAAACGAAGAAAACAATGAAACAAAAAGTTGGTTTTTTGAAAAGATAAACAAAATTGACGCATCTTTAACCAGACTAAGAAAAAAAGAGAGAAGACACAAATAAATAAAATCAAAGATGAAAAAGAGACATTACAACTGATAATTGCTGAAATCCAATGAATCATTAGAGACTACTATGAGTAACTTTATGCTAATAAATTGGAAAACCTAGGAGAAATGAATAAATTCCTAGACTCATGCAACCTGCCAAGGTTGAACCAGGAGGAAACAGAAAACCTGAATAAACCAAAAACAAGTAAGGAGATAGAATCAGTAATAAAAAGTCTCCCATCAAGAAAAGCCCAGGATGTGATGACTTCACTGATGAATTCTATCAAGCATACAAAAAAGAACTAACACCACTCTTACTTAAACAATTCAAAAAAATCGAGGAGGAGGGAATAACCCCCAAACTCATTCTATGAGACCTGTATCACCCTGATACCAAAACAAGGCAGAGACACAACAACAACAACAAAAACAACAACAACAAAACTATAGGCCAATATCTCTGATGAACATAGATGAAAATATCCTCAATAAATTATTACTAAACTAAATTCAACAACACATTACAAAGAGTATTCATTGTGATCAAGTGGGATTCATCCCAGGGATAAAACAATGGTTCAACACATACTAATACAATCATATAATATATTATATCAACAGAATGGACAAAAATTATATGGTCATTTCAATTGATGCTGAAGAAGCATTCTACAAAATTCAACATCTCTTCATGATAAAAACTCTCAAAATCCTGTGTATAGAACTAATGTTAAAATCCATATATGGCAGAACCACAGTTAGTATCATACTGAATGGTGAAAAATTGAAAGCCTTTTCTCTAATATCTGGAATAAGATAAAATGCCCTCTTTTACCACTATTCTTCAACATAGAACTGGAAATTCCAGTTTGAGCAATCAGACAAGCAAAAAAAAATAAAGGGAATTCAAATTGGAAAGGAAGAAGTCAAATTATCCTTGTTTATAGATGATGTGATCTTATATCTAGAGAAAGCTAAAGACTACACAAAAAACTATTAGAACTAATAAAAAATTCAGTAGAGTTGCAGGGTACAAAATCAACATAAAAATCAGTAGCATTTCTATATGCCAACAGAAAACACTCTGAAAAACAAACTAAAAAAGTAATCCAATTTACAGTAGCACAAATACAATAAAATACCTAGATATAAATTCACCAAAGAATGAAAAATCTCTATAGTGAAAACTATAAAATACTGATGAAAGAAATTAAACAGGACACTAAAAATGGAAAGATATTCCATGCTTGTGGATTGAAGAATCAATATTGTAAAATGTTAATACTATCCAAATCAATCTACAGATTCAATTCAGTCTCCATCAAAATACCAGTGACATTCTTCACAGAAATAAAAAAAAAAATACTAAAATGTATATGGAACCACCAAAAACCCAGAATAGTCAAAGCAATCTTGAGCAAAAAGAACAAAAGTGGAGGAATTACATTACTTGATTTCAAATTATACTACAGAGCTGTAGTAACCAAAACAACTGTATTAGCATGAGAACAGATACATATAACAATGGAATAGAATAGAGAACCCAGAAATAAATCCATACATCTATAATGAACTTATCTTTGACAAAGGTGCCAAGAAAATACAGTGAGGAAAGGACAGTCTCTTCAACAAATGGTGCTGGAAAAACAAGATATCCATATAGAAGAATGAACCTTGACCTTTATCTTCCACCATATACAAAAATCAAATGAACATGGATTAAAGACTCAAATCTAAGATCTGAAACTATGAAACGATTAAAAAAATATTTGGGAAATGCTTCAAGACAGTCATCTGGGCAATGATTTCTTGATTAATAATCCCAAAGCACAGAAAAGCAAAGCAAATTTGGACAAATGGGATCACATCAAGCTAAAAGGCTTCTGCACAGCAAAGGAAAAAATGAACAAAAGTAAGGAAAACTATAAAAAATGGGAAAAAATATTTGCAAACTACCCATCTGACAACAAATTAATAACTAGAATATATGAGATGCTCCCACAACTCAATAGGAAAAAAATAAAATAATCTGATTTAAACAGTCAAGCTAAGAGTAAAATCAAAGACTCAATACCATTGACAATAGGCATAAAGAAAATAAAATACTTAAGAATATACTTAACCAAGGAGGTGAAAGATATCTATAAGGAGAACTGAGAAACACTGAGGAAAGAAATCACAGATGACACAAACAAATGGAAAAACATATCATGCTCATGGATCGGTAAAATCGACATTGTTAAATTGTCCATACTGCCCAAAGTGACTTAGAGATGCAACACAATTCTCATCAAAACACCAGTGTCATATTTTTCAGATCTAGAATAAAGAATTCTATGCTTCATTTGGAAACAAAAAAGACCCTGAATGGTCAAAGCAATCATAAGCAAAAAGAACAAATCTGGAAGCATCACATTACGAGATTTCAAACCATACTACAAGGCTATAGTATCCAAAAGAGCATGGTATTGTTGCAAAAATAGAGTCATAGACCAAAGGAACAGAACAGAGAACCCAGACATAAAACCATGTACCTACGACCAACTGATCTTTGACAAAGCAGACAAAATCATACACTGGGGAAAAGAAAACCTATTCAATAAGTGGTGCTGGGATAATTGGATAGCCACAGGCAGAAGAATGAAACAGTACTCTTATCTCACAACACTTAACCAAAATTAACTCAAGATGGTTAAAAGATTTAAATGTAAGGCATGAAACCATAAAAATTATAGAAGAAAATGTAGGAAAAACTCTTCTAGACATTGGCCTAGGCAAAGAACTTATGACTAAGATCCCAAAGGCAATTACAAAAACGACAAAAATAAATAAATGGAACATGATTAAATTAAAAAGCTTCTGCAGAGCAGATGAAATAATCAACAGAGCAAATAGACAACCTATAGAATGGGAGAAAATATTCACAAACTATACATCTGATAAAGGCCCAATATCAAGAATCTATAAGGAGCCCAAACAGATCAGCAAGAACAAAACAAACAACCCCATTAAAAAGTGGGTAAAAGACATGAACAGAAGGTTTTTAAAAGAAGATAGGCAAATGGCCATCAAACATATAAAAAAATGCTCAACATCATTAATCATTAGGAAAATGCAAATTAAAACCACAATGAGATATCAGCTTTCCCCTGTCAGAATGGCTACTATTAAAAAGTTTAAAAACAATAGATGTTGGCATGGATGCAGAGAGAAAGGAAAACTTATACATTGTTGATGAAACTGCAAATTAGTACAACCTCTATGGAAAACAATAGTCCTCAGTGAACCAACAATAGCACTAGCATTCCATCCAACAATCCCACTTCTTGCTACCTACAGAAAAGGAAAGCAGTCATTTTATCAAAAAGACACCTGCACTCGAATGTTTATTGCAACACAATTCACAATTGCAAAGTTGTAGAATCAGCCAACGTGCCCATCATTTCATGAATGAATTAGTAAATGTGGTGTGTGTGTGTATATATATATACACACACACACCATGAAGTACTACTCAGCCATAAAGAGAAATGAATTAATGTCTTTTGCAGCAATTTGGATGGAACCGGAGACCATTATCCTAAGTGAAGTATCTCAAGAATTGAAAACAAACAGCACATGTACTTGCTAATAAGTTGGAAGCAATTGATGGGCACACATTGGCACAGAGTGAAGTAACAGTCACTGGAAATCAAGAAGGGGGAGGGGGGATAAAGAGGGAGTAAATGCCTACCTTAGGGGTACAATGAACACTATTCAGGTGATGGGCACACTAATAGCCCTGACTTAAGCATTATAAAAGCTTATCCATGTAACAAAAACATTAATATTTTGAAATAAAAAAGTAAAAGAAGTGGGAAAAGAATCTGAATATACATTTCTCAAAGACACATAAAAATGACAAACAGGAATACAAAAAATGCTCAACATCATCAATCATAAGAAAAATGCACATGAAAACTACAAAGACATATCATCTAACCCCAGTTAAAATGATTTTTGTCAGTCATGCAATAATGAATGCTGGTGAAGATGTGGAGAAAGATGAACCCTCATACACTGCAGGTGGGAATGTAAATTAGTGAAATCACTATGGAGAACAGTATGGAGTTTCCTCTAAAAACTGAAAAGAGAACTACGATAAGATCCAGCAATCCTACTGCTGGGTATATATTTACAGGAGGGGAAATTAGTATATCAAATAGATATCTGCATTCCCATGTTTATTGCAGCACTATTCACAATACTGAAGATTTGGAAATCAACCTAAGTGACCATCAACAGATGAATGGATAAAGAAATTGTGATACATATACAAGATGGAATGTTATACAGCCACAGAAAATGAAATCCTACCATTTACAACAACATGGATGGAACTGGAGAACATTATATCAAGTGAAATAAGCGAGGCACAGAAATATAAATCTCTCATGTTGTCACTCATATGTGGGAACTAAATATTAAAAACAATTGATGTCATGGAGACCGAGAAGGGAATGATGGTTACCAGAGGCTAGAAAGGGGAATAGGGAGGGAGGGATAAAATGGGAATGGTTAATGTGTGCAAAAATATAGTCAGATAGAATTAATAATATTTGATAGCACAGCAAAGTGACTATAGTCAACAATAAGTTATGGTATGCTTTAAAATAAATAAGAGAGTGGAATTGGAATGTTCCTAACACAAAGAAATGCTTGAGGTAATGCATTCCCCAATCACTCTGATTTGATTCACATTGTATGCTTGTATCAAAACATTATATATACCCTGTAATGATATACAACTATTACACATACTCATTATAATTAAAAAGAAAAAAGAAAAAAGAAAAAACCCAATAAATATATATTTGGCCACCCCACTTAGCATAAATTCCTGTTCCCAGCATTCTGCCCTCAAAATACATGCTCTCAGCTTCTGTTTGAAGTTATGCCTTCTATAATATCTGAATGGACACCCTGCAGGCTGCAACACTTTATGAGAAATGAAGTCCTCTTTTCCAAATTTATGAGCTTCATCATTTCTTCAGTTGACATATCTAAAGAAGCACAATATCAGCAAATAGTCAAATATATTTATGTCTATATCTATCTACCTATATATATATACAAGCAAAGTAAATATTTGATCAAGGCAAGTTAGGACATTGTTATTTATTATCTTCTTATCATTGTTCACTCTTCACTCAATACTTCAAAATCAAATGGACTTTGTATTTGTGATATGTAAACTGTAGAAAAGTTTGTCTCTCTGGTTAATACACATTACATTTAAATCTCCTCTACTGTTAAATTACATTTATTATTTAATTGAACTTAGATTATTTCATCATATTTAAAGAACCTTGTTTGAACTACCAATTTCTTTTTTTTACAAGGCAAATTGTCAAATTTATTGGCTTTTTAAATTTATTGCCATTTCATAATATTCCTTATGACCTCTTTTTTATTTCAGAATATTATGGAGGTACAAACACTTTGATTATACATATTGCCTTTGCTACATATCCGATAAAGGGCTGATTAACTATAATCTGTATAGAATTCCAGAAAATTAATAAGAAAAATCAAACAACCCTATTAAAAAGCGGGCAAAGGACATGAACAGAAACTTTTCAAAAGAAGACAGACTAATGGCCAATTTCTATTAAATAACTATTTTCTACAATGCCCAGCTCCTGTATGAAATATTTTTCTGACTTAACAAATTATCCATTCTCTGAATTAGTGTAGTGTTTATAGTTTATATAAATCAATTTAGAAAGTATACATTATCAAAATTTTGCTATTTTATATGAAAGTCAGTGTTCATCACATAAATGAGAAGCTGCTTAATGGTAGAGGCCATGTTATATAAATTGAAGTTAAAAAATTGTAATTGAACATTTACCTACGTGCCTGATATTTTTCATACATAGAGTATTTAACAAATTTAAGGGATCATTAATAAGTTCTGACTAGTTACCCAGTGCTATGAAATCTGTTATCCTCCAAGAAGTATATTAATTAAATTTGAGAGAAGTCTTAGTGGAAAGAATGTGAGGCTTTTTCTTTTTTTTTTTAGAAAATAGGTGAATAATATAAATAACTTCTCTCACAAGATATTTTTAATATCCATATTTAGGTAAACAAAGACTTTGAAATCATCATCATGTCCTCATGTATATGAGAGGAATATATCAGTAAAGAGAATATTCTTTGCTTTCTAAAGCATGAAAATCTTATCCTTCATGTTTTCCCAATCATTTCCATTTGAAAACACAGAAAGCTATTAAAATGCAGATTAATGGCTAATAATAATAATAAAAGTTTAGATCACTTTGATAGTTTGTTTTCCATATTCCCAGAAATTAAAACCTGTTTTGTGGGTACAATTTTCATAATTCGGGGTTAAAAACATTTTAAAAATTTAAAAGTTAAAAGCCATCACTTATGTACCATAAATTTAAACTTTGATTAAAAAACCCAAAATTATGCCTCCCCTTATACTAAAATGCATAATGTAGCATATTTCATTTGCATAATATAGTATACAATATAGGTCAACATCTTTCTTTTATTTTTATGATCTATTTGTGTAAATGAAGTTTAGTTTCTATAATGTGATACAAATAAAGAAAGCATTACTGGAAATAAAAGCACAGAGAAAATAACCTTTGCTGGGAAGATGTTGCTTTTTAACATTAAGGTAGCAAATTACTTAGCTTTTTACATCCTTCCTAAAGTGTGTGGTTTTAAACGAGACAATGTAAATAACTTAAAAGCTGAGGTCAAAAGGCCTTTATGAGTTATGCCATCATTATAAGAGAACATTTTTCAGAAACAATTTGAAAAGCCATAAAGGTTTTCTGGTTGAAGATACTCCGTTTCTAAGTAGAAATGAAGAAGTTCAATGACTATTTACAACTCAATACAAATGAAAATGAAGTTTGTCCAAAATATTCATTTGAACAAGCTTTTCCTCAGAATGAAAGTGCTATTGTTCCCATCATTTTTAAAAATAATCATACTTTGAAATCACAATAGGAAAGAAAGACTCACAGTTTTTCTTAAACAGTTTCCTTGTGGCTTACAGAAAATGTCAAAAATGGCAACAAAGTTGAACACAACAAAAATGTGTATTGTCAGCTGTTTACAAATTAATAAAATAGGACAGTAAAATGAATATCTATTTAAAACAAGGAAGTATTTTACTCTCCATTGTATGAACCAATTAACAGACGAATACTCTGAAAGTGTTAAAAAAAGAAATATTCTTCTTGCTGGTAAATCTCTTGTCTTTAGAGTATTGAATATTACCCAAAAGAGCAGGGTAGATATTTTCACCAAACTAATGGGTTGGATTTAATTGAATTGCAAGGATTATTATAGTAAGCTTTGTTGTTTGTTTATAATAAGTTTTCCAAAAAGATATTATAGGAGTAAAAAGTGTGATGCCTTTCATTACCCGACATAAGGGCCACAGCTGACACTCTTATAACAAAAGCCAGCAAGAGAAAAATATAAAGAATTTATTTAATCAAAGTTTTATGCAACATGGAAGCCTTTGGAAATAAAGACCTAAAGATCTAGAAAAAACTGCCTATTTTTATGCTTAGGTTTGATGAAGAATGAACAACCATGTAGAAATATGACTGGGCAAAAGGGGTATGATCTAATGTTAATAGACTGAGGGGGAAATCCAGCAAGGCCTGTCTGTTCAGATCCTTCTTGGCCTCTGTATAGCATTTCTTCCCCCAAATGAGGCAGGAGTCCTTTAGAATCAGGGTCTTCAAGGGAGAAGGGAGAGAGTGACCTTTCTAGGTTCTGTGGCTTGCTTTGTAGGAGAAAGGTTCTAGTTTCTAGACTCACCTTGGAGAAGAGAATTCTGGGGAGAAAGAGGAGTGGGAGACAGGAAGATGGGAGAAAGTGAGAGAGATCTTCCTTCTGATACCTTCCAGTGTCTTTCAGTTCAGAGTACTCAGCACGTCAAGGTGCCATACCTTGGATATAATGCTCTGAGCCCCACCAATATTGATATAATCGAAACAATGTTTTCAAAATAGAAACCAGATTACAAGGTATTTGATCAAAGAGAAAGAGGGAAGATATTAAGGTAGAAGAAATGGTTTGGATGCTATGTCAGTCATTCAGTCATGCAACAAAAATAAGGGCTAGAGTGACAACATACATCTTATTAATATAAAGGGCCAACTTCAGACAAGTTAAAAAAATTGGAAGTATGCCAATGGAAGAGATTTCAGGGGAAAAACACACTCTAGGCCCAGATAAAAAAATACATTTTTTTCAAAACTTTTTATATTGACCAGACTTGTACTCTAAACCAAGTTATTCTCCTTTCCCTCTAAAAACATGCATTCTCTCTTTCTTTGAATGAGAGGGAGAATACTGGTATTGTTAATAGGAAATTCTGGTGCTGATAAAACTTCTGAAATTATCCAAGCCATGTTTCTGAACTCATCCTTATAATTACCTGAAAAGCTTCTGTAGAAAAACATATTTTCCAGGTCTCGCTTCAGAAATGACAGTAAGCAATATTTTTTACTGTTCTTTAGGGGAGGCTGATATGCAGCAAGATTTGTGAATTTCGTGATCTATGAATTATAATTATTAATACATATAGATCCCAGACCGTAATGATTGCAATGGGGTTTAGAGCCATACTTCTTGAATTCAAATCCCAGTTCTGCTGCTCTGTGTACTCTCTGGAAAGTGACTAAAGTTCTGTGCCTCATTTTCCTTATATTTAAAGATTATAATTCAAAGCCTTGTGTAAGGATTATGTCAGTTAGTATATAAAAGGATTTTAACAGTGCTTTGCAGAAGGAAAAGGCTCAATTAACATTAGCATATGCTTTATCTTTGTTGGTTTCACTTGTAATGACTTTCCTGCATGAACTTTGGGTTCACAAAAAATAAATCTATCCCTTGGATTGCTCAGGAAAGTGTCTTTCACAGTGTGGAAGTATTCAATAAAGACTCGTGAAATTAACATTAAAGCGGTCCCTACAACATAAGTGGTTTCTGTCTAAAATAATACAAACATTATAGTTGGAGATTTTAACACACCATTGACAGCACAAGACAGATCCTCCAAACAGAAAATTAACAAAGAAATTATAGACTTAAACAAAACCCTAGAACAAATGGGCCTGACTGATATTTACAGTTCTGTTTTTATTGTACTGACTCTGGACACTTTGATGTATACTCTATTAATATGTATTTTAGGGGCATATATACTACTTTCTAAATTAAAATGTTTATTGAGATCATTGTAGATTCACATGAAGATGTAAAAAATAATGGAGATTCTATTTACCCTTTACCCAGTTTTTCTCAAAGATAATATTTTGCAAAACTATAGTGTAATATCACAATTATTATGTATAGTTCTTCGTGCATATAATCTACAAAATCATACTCAGATTTTCCAGCTTTTCTTATACTTGTGTGTGTGTGTTCATTTAGTTTTACATCATTTTATCACATATGTAAATCCGTGTATCCACTGCCACACAGAAGATGTCAAACAATTCCATCATCACAAGATGACCTTGCATTGTCCTTGTATAGCCACACTGAGCTCTCTCCTGCCACCCCCACCTCACAGTCACTCACCCCTGGTGATTATTAATATATGGATTCTCAATCTTTATAGTTTTGTAATTTTAAGAGTGTTATATAAATAGAATTTTAAGTATGTCATATTTGAGATTGATTTTTTTCATTCAGGATAATGCCCTTGAGATACATCCAAATTTTTATCTGTATCAATAGCTTATTGCTTTTTATTTGCTGACTAATATTCCATGGTATAGATGTATTACAGCTTGTTTAAACATTTACTTATTAAAAAAATATCAGAGCTTTTCCCAGTTTCTGGCTATTGCAAATAAAGCTGCAATGAATATTTACGTACAGGTTTTTCTGTGAACATATATTTTTATTTCCCTGGAATAAATGTCCAAGAGTGCAATTGCTTAGACATATGGTAATCACATGTTTAATTTTATATAAAACTGCCAAACAATTTTTAGAGTGGCTGTGCCATTTGTATTTTTACATTTCTACGAAGTGATCCAGTTTTTCCACATCGTCACCAGTAGTATTTGGTGTCTTATTTTTTATTTTAACCATTCTGATTGATGTGTTGTGACATTCATTGTGGTGATAATTTTATTTGTCTTATAGCTAAAGATGTTGAACATCTTTTCATGCGATTACTTGTCATCTTTATATCCTCTTCGGTGAGACCTCCGTTCATTTCTTCTGCTTATTTTCTAATTGTATTATTTGTATTTTTACTGTTAAGTTTTGAGCTCCTTATAAATTCTAGATTCTAGTTCTTTGTTGTATATGTGGTTTGCAAATATTGTTTCCCACTCTGTAGCATTCTATTTGTCTTGCTCAGATGGTGTTTCACAGAACAAGTTTCTAATTTTGATAAGGTCCAATTTATCATCTTTCCTTTTATAGATTTTGCTTTTAATGTTATGTTTAAGAACTCTTTTTCTAGCTGTGAGAGATTTAACACTATGTTTTTTTCTAAAATGTATCATAATTTGGAGTTTAACATTTGAATCTATTATCTAGTTCGAATAAATTTTTGTAAAAAGTGTGAAGCTTGCTGTGGTTTGGATATGGTTTGTTTGTCTCCACCAAAACTCATGTTGAAATTTGATCCCTGATGGGACAGTGTTGGGAGGTGGGACCTAGTGGGAGGTGTTTGGGTTATGCAAGAGGGACCCTCATGAATGACTTAATGCTCTTCTCCAGGTAAGGAGTAAGTTTTCACCCTTGTGAAACTGGATTGGTTCTTGAAGCAATGGATTAGTCCCCAAGAGAGTGGGTAGTTAGGAAGCCAACACACCCCTGAGATTTTCCCCTCTTTGCACGTGTCCATTGCCTCTTTGATCTTCTCTGCCATGTTGTGACACAGTACAAAAGCCGTGTCCAGAAGCCTTTGCCATGACATTGAAATTCTCAGCCTACAATACTGTGAACTAAAGAAATCCATTTTCTTCATAAATACCAAGGCTCAGGTATTCTTTTATAGTAACACAAAAAGAACTAAGACGAAGTTCAAACTGAGATTCATTATTTTTACTTATGAATATCCAATTGGTCTAGCACTATTTGTTAAAAGGCCATACTTCCTCCATTGAAGTGCTTTTCATTTTTATTAAAATTCAGTTGGGTTTATTTATGTGCCACATAGTCTTAATTACTCCAGCTATAGAATAAGTCTTGAATTTAGAAAACTGATTCCTCTCAGTTTATTCTTATTTTTCAAAATTTTTTTGCTATACTAGTTCCTTAGTTTTATATGTGAATTTTAGAATAATCTTTTCTGTATCTATAAAAAGACATGTGAATTTGCTAAGAATTATGACATAGCTATACATCAATTTGGGAAACATGGACATCTTTACTATGCTGATCCTTTCAATACATGAATATGTTATGTTTCTCCATTTATTTAGATCCTTTTTGATTTTTTTCATCAGTGTTTTGTGGTTTCCAGCACACAAGTCCTATATATG
Organism: Avahi laniger; assembly: GCA_963575035.1. Taxonomy (NCBI): domain Eukaryota; kingdom Metazoa; phylum Chordata; class Mammalia; order Primates; family Indriidae; genus Avahi; species Avahi laniger. Next base: position 29,180 of record CAUYSK010036605.1, read on the forward strand.
TTTTTTTAGTTCATTTTTTATGTATCATTTTAAATAGTATTATAGATTTAATATCCATGTGATGTGTTCATTACTAGTATAATAAAGTTAATTTTTATATTTTGTTCTTGTATCATGTTACCTTGTTGAATTCATATTTTTGTTTTTGTAAATTCCTTGGATTTTTCTACATGGACTGTCATGTTATTTGCAAATAGTTTTATTTCTTCCTTTCTGTCTGTATACCTTTTATTTGTTTTTCTTGACTTAGTATAATCACTGAACTTCTAACATTATGTTAAATATATTAAATAAGAGCAACAAGAGGAGAAATTCATGTCTTTCCCCAATTTTAAAGGAAGAGAATTTCACCTTCCACCATTAAGTATAAAGTTAGCCATTGGATTTTGGTAGGTGCTTTTTATGAACTTGAAGTAATTACTCTCTGTTCTTAACTTGCTGATAATTTTAATCATAAATGAGTGTTGGATTTTATCAAACTCTTTTTCTGCACATCAATTGATATGGTCAATTTTTGTTTGACTAGTTGGTCAAAATCAACACCAGTTGATTTTCATGTATTAGACCAGACTTTGCTGTGGTCTGAATGTTTATGCCACCTCAATATTCATATATTGAAATCCTAACTCCCCAGAAAATGGGATTGACAGATGGGACACTTTGGGATGTGATTAGGTTATGAAACCTTTGTGAATGGGATTAGTGTCCTCATAAAAAGGCCCCAAGTAGGTGCCTTGCCTTTTCCATAATGTGAAAACAGTGAAAGTCACCATCTATGAACACAGAAACAGGGTTTATTCAAATATCAAATATGTCTTGATCTTGGACTTCCCAGCCACTATAACTGCAAAAAATAAATTTCTGTTGTTTACGGGCTACTCATTCTATGGTATCTTCTTATAGGAGCCTGAATTAATTAAGTCTTATATCTTTGTGATAAAACCTACTTGCTTATGTTGCATGATTATTTTTATATATTGCTGAATTCTATTGGCTGATATTTTATCAAAGATTTTTTTATTCAAATTTATGAAGGATATCAATTTCTAATTTTCTATTTTTTATACTTTCTTTGTCTTGTTTTGATATTAAGGTAATATCTTAATATCTCTTATATCTTAATATCTGTTTGTACAGAATTTTTTTCAGTCTCAATATCCCATCCTTGATGGTGAGAGTGTTTCTTTTCTCTTGGAATAAGGATGGAAGCTCTCACACAGAAATATAATTTCTTCTTTTTTAAGAAAAAGAAGGGGTATTAGATTTTCCTTCTTACATCTTCTCTTTTTCAAGTGCCTTTAACTCAAAATAGTCAATACAGTAGAGTGGTATATTCTAAGCGATATTTTCTGAACTCCTTCAATCCATATGTCCAAACTTGTCAAATTATATACATTATATATGTGTAGTTTGGTGTATATTGATTATATCCCAATAAAATTGTTACATATAAGAATATGACCACCATGAAAATATCTCATCTGTTTTTGTACCCCAAGCATCTATCACAGTTTGTACACATTAAATGTCAAATACTATGTTCACAATGTCAGGTTCATTTAAAAAAAATAAATGAATGACTTCATTACATTTAGAAATCAAAGAAATTTCAACCTTCCTCCTCACTTATAAAGTGGGAAAATAGAGGTCCATCTAAGGCATTGTGACTTTTCTTTTATGCTAATGTATAACTAGAGAGACATAGAGTTATAGTCGAGATCAGCTATCTAGACTTCCAACACATTGCTCTTTCATCTCCATCCTCTATGTAGAAAGCAACACGGTGCATCTGAGCATATTGAGATATTCACTTCATTTTTACATTGATGCACCATTTCTTTGGCAATGGTAGAAAACATCTCCAGCTGCAGATTTCCTTACAGATAAAGGAATTATATATTTTCTATGTGTCTGTGTTTTTGTCTGAATTGCTCCAGCAGCACATGAATGAATATGAAATATGCTTAGATAAGGAAGTGCACCAGTGACAGATCAGAGGCTGGTTCAAATCTTTGTATTTGGTATGCTCTCGAGGCTACTATGAGAATTAATTGATTTAATGCAAGTAAGGAGCTTAGAACAGTACCTGGCACATAATAAAGCCTAGGTGAATGTTAATTATTATCATCATTTTCTTTATTATATAGTTCGGGATTGTCTTTTTGCTATTATGGAAACAGTTTTGAAGAAGCATAAATACAGCCAGTGTATGTTTGTGTTAATGCAAGTGGATGCTATGTTGGAATAAAGGCTGGTCAGGTAATAAATTGAGCTCCAGAATTAAAATGATCTCAATGAAGAATGAACAATGAACCTTAACACCTATCTTTTCTTGTCATTGTGCTCCTGTGTGCAAGAGTTTATGTAGGCCTGACAAGCTTCAAAGGATAAGAGAGTCTGTAATGCCTCTCTGACTTCCTTTTTCTATTTCTTGCCATGGTTGAAATGAAACTTTGTTACAATGCTGAGGTACCATTGGTTGCTTGTAAATACATGTGAGAATGACAAGTTCTAAGGTTGAAATGGCTCCATTTTAAAATGAAAAATTAAAAAGCGCCAATATTTCTGGAAACTTTGAACTATGAAGCTTTCATCACAGTCTTAGGGTTATTCAAAAGAGTGCAAATTAGTAGGGACATATTATATGCATGCAAACAATTTTCTACATAAAATATGTGAAGTTCAATATTATCTAGATCAAAGAACTCTTAGAAAGGAACCTTCCTATTCTTTCATAAATGATCTGTAGACCCTTTTAACATAGCATACATTAAGAATCTTTAGTTCAAAAGTTTGATTATGAATTATAAAAACTATAGCAACACAAATCCTGTTTAAGCATTATGTCATGTCTTTACTTCCAAAAGAAAGTTGGTTAATTTCCAGTCAGTTTCCAGTTTGATATAAAATGATATTTACCTTACAAAAATAAAATGAATGAGTTTAATGACACACAAATATGTTATTAATTAAAAATATGTTTTTACTGAAAATGTTCTTGGGTGACTTATATCCATTAATACTCTCCTAATACACAAATAATTTTTAGGAAATCTATTTATTTTATACCATTTCTATTAATTATCAATGTGTTTTTCCAGTGGTTATGTTTCTATTATTGATAGAATTTGATTCAATTTGAGAGATGGAAGGTACATTATAACTTTATACATTGCTAATATATAATATAGGTGTATTAGTTCCTTAGGGCTACCTCAAACTGAGTAGCTTGAAACAATAGAAATTTATTGTCTCACAGTTCTGGAGACTAGAAGTTTGAAAATTGTAGGGCAGAGCAATGTTCCTTCTAAGACTCTGGCTGGAATCTTTCTTAGCTTTTCCTCACTTCTGCTAGTGGCAGGCAACTCTGCATTTCTGGATTACAACTACATCAGTCCAACGTGTTTCTCCATTTTCAGAAGGCATCTTCCTTTGTATCTTCCCATTGTCTTCTCTCTGTGTATGTCTGTCTTTGTGTCCAACTTTCCCCGTTGTTATGAGGACACCAGGTACCTTGGATTAGGGCCCACTCTAATGAAGTTATTTAAATTTTATTAGTTCTGTAAAGACCTTATTTCCAAATAAGTTCACATTTTAAGGTACTAAGGGTTAGGACTAGGACTTCAACATATCGTTTTGGGGGGAGATAAAATTCAACCCATAATAACAGGTGTTAATGTCATTTGAAAATGTGGACAACATTGATCCAGTTGTTTTCATTTAAAAAGTTGGGGTGAGAAACATATAATATGTCAAATATAGTACAATTTCTTTTTGATTTAAATAGGTCAGTAATAAATTCCAAAATTTAAGAAATTTTTCATGTTCTTTGATGCACTTTCTTCTTGTCAGTAAAAAGAAAAGTGTAACTTTCCCTAGCCTATTTATATAAAGGGCCTAAATTAGCTTGTTAGGTTCTATTTTGAGTAGACATGTTTAATAATAACAAAAAAGTTCACACATCATGAAAAAGTTATATCTCAATTTCCAAAAGATTAACCAAATTTTGGTTGAACTTTGGTTTTTAATATAACATATTAATGTGTTTTATGCTTTGAGATTTATATTTTTTATCCAGTTTTTACAGTAAAAGATATTGATCATCTCGTAATATAAACCTTCCTCATCTGTTGGCTCAAATTTACACATGTTTCTCTCCAGTCATTTGGTACACAGGCACACCTTCTCAAGCTTTCATATAAGAAATGAGTGGTAGAAGTCTGCTTGGGCCATGGTAACAAAATACCTCAGGCTGGGTAGCTTAAATGACAGAAATTTATTTTCTCACAGTTTGGGAGGCTGGAAGTCACAGATCAGGGTGCCAGTATGTTTGGCTTCTTGTGAGGGCTCTTGTCCAAGCTTGCAGATGCCACCTCTCACAGTGTACTCACATGGCTTTTCCTTGATGTCTGTGATCAAAGAGAGAGAGAGAGACAGAGAGAAAGGATCTCTGGTGTGTCTTTGTATAAGTACACAGATCTGGTCAGACTGAAGTCCCATCTATAGGGTCATAAGACCCCGTTTAACCTTAATTACTTCCTTGGGAGGCCTAGTCTCCAAATACATCCACATACTGAGTGTTTGAACTCAACATATAAATTTTGAGGGTGCACAGTTAGTCCAGAACAGAAGTCATTAAACAAATTCTGCCAGAAATATAGCTCTATTGACATTTTTTTGATAACCTTTAACAAAAAGCATTTTTTGTTTGTTTGTTTCTCTTTTGATATTGCCTACAACATTAAGTTAGTTCCATTCTACTTTATGGAAATAGATATAATCACTACCATTAGGTAGCTGTTTTGTAAAAGCCTACTGTTACTGAAATAAGACTGAATTAGAGAAGATCAAATGCATGTAAATTTATTATTCTTAAAAGAAATCATCTCTAAAACAATTCTGTAAATGTTTCTTAGAAGTTATATTTATGCAAAACATATTGATTTTTCTGAATATGATTGGTCACTGAGTTTCAAACACGGCCCATTTTTAATTGCCAGTAAACTCAGTGGGAATCAAAAGTATGATTTTGCAGCCTAAAAGTTTCCAAATAAGGTATACCAATAGTAATTTGGTTGCTAGAATTTGCACTGATTAGTACTTACCTACGATATTTCTTTTTAGTTTAGTAAACCATTAGGTAAGAAATACATTGATGAAAAGGCCATATTTGGGAGAGATAATCTGTGTTATAAAAAAAAGTGCGATACCCTATAACAATGAGAAATGTTGGAGAAAGACTAGAGTATGAGATAACCAATAATATGTATTTGAGATCTTTTATAAGGAATATATTGAAAAAATTTAAGTATATTTATCATAGAAATTCCTATGGACGTGAAAACTGCCATATATTTTTGAATGATATGAATAGAGATTTGGTGTTAATTAGGAAGGCAAATTTCATTTGACAATCAAATAGATGAAGGCATTGCCTTTGATAGGTACTTTGGGTTCAACATCTCATTTACTTTTCATAAATAACTGTTAGGGTGGTTACTAATGATTTAAACTTAAATTTGCCCAATTTTAATATCCAGGTTTTTCCATTATGCCACACTGCCTCACACCCCAAAATCTCTGTCTTTCTGAATTTGCTTAGATTCATATTCATGTGGATGATCTGCTTCTGGAGATAAGAGCTTTCTATCTGAATGACTAGAAAAGCTGAATGAATTACTGATAGGATAGAAGTGATTCAAACGTAAGGGAAATACAGAGAAACAATGTTTTCAAAGGGAACAATATAGATTTCCGCATAGGATAAAGGTTCTCACTCCAGATCTTTGTAACTGAAATCATTTTCTAACACTTTCCAGAAAAATCTTCATTTGCACAGGCATTCTAGGTGCAAAGCTTGTTCACCACAGATAGAAAGGGAAGAAGCATCTCATATTATTCTAATAATTTTGATATTTAGATCAACTGCCTTACTTAGGAAGGAGCATCCCTAGAAACACTTACAGAAAATTTCAAGTTGAGGGTGACATTCAGTGAGGAGTCACAAGTATAGAGTTTAAGAAAAATGATGAGTTGATCGCAATGTTAAACACAAAATTAACCCCTCACTTCCCAAAAATAGACACAGCAACTATTTTCAACACTTTACATATATTGCATTAAGTGATGACAAAAAGTTATAAGCATAATCTTTCTAATTTTGTAGCTATACAAAACTGAAACCTAGAGGTTAGGCTATTGTACTGCTTTTAAAAGGCAATTGATTCAAACTCAGCTCTAATTTTAATTCAAAAAATTTAGAACATACAATTATTTCTGTACCTCAATTTTATGTGTGTGAAAATTTAAGTATCTGTGTGCAATAAAAATTCTTAGGTATTAATGGGAAATCTCAATTGAAATAAATAAAAATATGACTTTAAATTTATGCAAATTAGGAGTTTTAAAATCCTTTTCTGTGGATTCCTATGTTTTTACCGAGATGTTGTTTTAGTGATTTACTTTGAATTTTCCTTTGGATATTTATTTTTAACTATCTTAAAGACTGAAATAGCATAATTGATACACAGATGTGTTGCATGTCAAATTTTAATAATTTACATGAATCAAAACCTAATTTGAGGTACTGATTAGTAAAATTTCTTAAGCTATCTCTCATTGAAAATTATTCTAAGGTTGCAACATATGACACCATTGCAACTTATAACTTGTCTGAGCCAGGGTTCTTGGATATTTTACATCCACCTTCCATTCAAAGAAAATACCTTTATATAAGTTAAGCCTTTAGTTCTATAAGCTTTCACCTTCTCTATGCCTAAGGCAAAAGTTTAGCTAATCAGTACAGGTTATTAGTTTCATTAATTGCTATTTCATCCAGAGTACCTACCTTCTCTCTTTTTCTGAGGTGAGAAGAGACAAAATCCCAGCTACACGAAGAGATGAAGGCAATATGGAATTCACAATGTCATGTGCCTAAATGTGTTCTCACAAAATTCATATGTTGAAGTCATAACACCCAGTGTCTCAGAATGTGACCCTGTTTGGATCTTTAGAGAGGTAAGAGGTTAAAATGAGTTCGTCCAAGCAAGCTCCTAGTCCAGTATTATTAGTGTTCTTATAAAAAAAAGAGAAAATTTGGAGACACACGTGCACACAGTGGGAACACAAGTCAAGATGGAGGCAGAGACAAGGATGACAGGTCTGCAAGCCAAGGAATGCCTGAGATTGCCAACAAACGACCAGAAGCTGAGAAAGAGGCATGAAACAGATCCTTCCTCGTAGCCTTCAGAAGAAACAGTCCTGTCTACACCTTGATCTCAGACTTCTCGATTCTAGAATTGTGAGACAATAAACTTCTGTTGTTTAAACCATCCGATTATGGGTAATTTGCTATGGCAGTCCCAGAAAATCAATACACACAAGTTCCTGCACAGTCTGTATTTATTTATTTTTTATTTGTGATTATTTTATTATATCAACATAATTGGTCTGCTTGAGCCTTGTGACTTTTAGTTCATGAGAACGTGCTTCCTTGATTTAGCTGGATTTCAAAGTTGAGGAGAGATGTTCGCTGAAGTGAATTAGTCAACAGTATGTCAATATTATGGTTAGATAATATATATTTAAATCAGAACACTTTTAAGCCTCAACTGTATCCCTACATACAGGGGTGACTGGCATTGCCAATTTCTTTTTTGTGGGTTTTGTGATTCAAACAGTGTTTCTCCTTGATTTTTCTAGTGTTGACAGTTCTTTCACAGGTCAGATAAATCAGTTATAATTTGTCTTTGTACTTGACACTTTATACTTCCAAAATTTGTTTCTGTAATCTCTTCCCCAATCTTTTTAGGCTTGTGCGTTGAGGCATTTAAAAATTTGCTTTCTGCTGATTTGGGTAGGTTTCTGAAAGGGGAGAACATAAATTCGTATGTTCTGTCTTATATCTTAACTGAAAGTTCCGCTAATTAACTTAGAAAATGAAAGCATACTTAGATCACATAAACTAAATATATCCACTAAAACATTTATTTTTATTTATACTATATTTTACTGAAAAGAGGATTCTCCTCTGCCAAAATTTTTGAAAACTACTGAGCTATGATTTCATGCAAAAACTTCTTTGAACCTAATAATGTACAAAATTACCCGAGTGCTCAGTTTCACTTTCTATTATAACACACGCTTATTATTTTTCCTTTATAAAATTTTTATACACATTCATGAGCCAAGGGAGTCAAGAGTGATGATTTCTCAAACATTATGGTTTCTTCAGTCTTTGCTCATCATCTTTAGCTGTTAACATTAAGTGCTATCATTCATCACAACAACTGTCAGAATTAAATCAGAAATGAAATTAGAGTAAACCTAAAAATAATAAGTACAATACAGATAAAACATATTTATTTTTATTTTTACCTTTTACAAGTGCCAATGGCTTTGCATTGGTAAAACATAATATTATTGAACAATAGTTTCGACAATTGGTTTTATATGAGGGTCCTGTCTGTAAAATAAAATAAATAATGAAAGCATTATTCATTCATTCATTAATCTTTAGCGATCAACAGAATCACTGACCCTGTGATTTTGCATGGAATGCCCTCTAATGTCCAACTGCATACACTTGTGAAATGGCTGACTCGGCTTAAAGTTCCATATGCTGTAGTTGTTGAATATTTTTCCTATTCATTCGGCTTATTTACCTGACATATTGACCTAGCCATACTATCAAATAACTAACCAAGATACTAGAATACACAATCCCCAAGTTATCATCAGATAAACATGTGCCTATTTTCCAAATGTGCTGCCAAGTCTCAAAATGTGATTCTTTCACTGCTGAGCTAGCAAACAGTCTACCAGACCCAGGTGGGGGAGACTATTTGTTCCCTGTCTTCCTTTCCATCTCCTGAGGTATATTTGATGAGGTTTAAGAATCCAACAAAACTGTTGTTCTCCCTTGAATGATTCCCTGTATTGTATTAAACCATACAATTTCTGGGCATCATGCCGTAAAAGTCAACTATTTGTTTTTCTTTAAATATCTGAAAAATGCAGTGTTTGTGTCACTCTTGGTTCAGTCCAGGGTAAATCAAAATACTGTTTTCAAAAGCATTTTCATTCTAACATTTCTTCGTGTCCCTGCTTAGCCACGTGCATGCCTTTGGTGAATTTATTTAAATGGTTGCTGAGCTTGTCATAAGTACAGTTGTAATGATCCTATTCTAAAAGAATTATGCATAATTAGGTCATAACAAGAGCTAAGTATATGACATAGGAAAATTACTCAATGGCAGGAGAACCTTCAAACGAAAGCCAAATCCTTTATTTGTTCTCTTTGTTAATAAACTGTGGTCACCGTGGCTTTTATGTGAACCCTGCAGAGAGGCTGGTTAAAACTTTTGACCTGAGAGCTGCAATATAAGCAGTCTGTCCATCCATGTTTCTGTATATTTATCTATCAATAAATTTATCATCTATCTATTAATCTATCAACTTTCCAGTTACTTTTTCTTAATGTCATCTGTTCCAGAGGTAAAGTATGGCTACTAACAATGGACCATATTTAGTATGTTTTATAAAGATACCTATCATTTGTGATTTATTTTATTTTATTTTTTCCAGTTTATTGAGGTGTGATTGACACATCCAAATTATACAGAGTGAAGTTGTACACTGTGATATTTTGACATATGTTTACATTGTGAAATGATTGCAATCAAGCACACTGCCGTTATTCTAGTTATACTATTAAACCACCTGAAAAGTTGATAATATTGGCTTTTTTTAAAACTCACGTACTTTAAGGAGCTTACAAAAAGTCTTTTCTAAGAATTCACTATTTGTTTCCATGTTGAATATTAATCTTTCATGTTCATATAGGTCAGATATATAACTTTTTAAACTTAAGAAGGGTACATATTTGTGGGATTGTGAATAACTCAAGTCATAAAAATATATCATAAATACTTGTGAAAAATCTGTAAGTCTACTCCAAAATGACCACATTGCTGTCTCTGCCTGAAAAATCTCATACCTGCAGCAGCAGAGTCTATTTTTGGAGTTGAAAACCAGTCGGTCACAATACAAGTGGGATGACTGAAGGCTTGGGTAATGGGCTATAAAATCTTTTCCATCTAGGTCACTGATGGATTTGAGACTGTCACCAAGGTAGGTGGACAAAAAGTGATTGCTGCCATATAAGAACTGTCAAATCATGTGAAATGAAAGTAGGGTCTCAATTCTAGTAGACATTTTTCCCACCTCCCTCACACATGCGTGCATGTACAGGCACATAGACTTAATGACTTCTTAGGTTGTTTTAGGGCAGAGTAAAATTATTCTAAGGTAATTCTTCTGCTCTGAAATTGTAGTGCAGGATATATTTTGCTTAATTTATCCAAGAAGTATCATCAGGCAATTTCTGTTTTAGAATTAAAGTAGTCCACTATACCAGAGGGGATCATTTAAGCTCTGATTTTTATCCCTTCGTAGACTATAATGAAATGAAATAAGTTTTTTTTTTATTCTTTAACTATATGGCTCTTCAATGCTGTTTAATATTTGGAGGAAGCAACATTTTGTCTGAATGATTCTACCAAATAAAAATGGAAAAAGAATTTAGTTTGATCAGCAAAGAATGTAGAAATTTACTTAAGTAGTAAAGAATGTGGCTGTCTGACTTTGCTATTATGTTACACCTCATGGTTCAGGCATCTTGTTTGCCTTAAATGGTTTCACAAGCAGGAGGGTTGACCCAGAGCAGATTCGTGGTGGCTACACAGAGCGCAGCTAAACAGCAAATTTAATGAGGTCGGAATTTCACACAATGCCTTATTCAAAGAATTCAGGCAGCAGGAGAGCAGTTATGGTGAATTGCAGTTGCCCATGGCTTTGCATGAAGAAGCAAAACCTTTCTCCACAAACAGTTTATAAGAGTTCAAAAATAGATGCCAATTACATTTAGCTTTAAGATTCAAACATTTGTCAGGGAGGGGGACTCATGTATTCACATTGTTAGAATTAAGGAAGTCCATTCATGAACCAAAAATACAGAGCTCCATTTACTCCTCAAAAGTCAGGAAGGATCAAAAGGGTTTCTTAATATATTTTGACATGCTGGAAGTTTTTCCTTTGTCTCCTTACTTTATGTTTTTGCATCACCTACCACCTTATATTGCATTCTTTGCTTGTCTGTCTCCCTTACTTAACTTTAAAGTCCTTGAAGACAGGCGTTGGAGTACCTTAAATACTTAGCAAATGATTGCAGAATGAATGTTGAATGAAAATGAATGTCATTCATTCATGTACTTTATGCTAAACTGAGAAATAAAAAGCTCAGACATTTCACTCTTACTCCCTTAAGAAGCATCAGTGTAAGAATTTGATAGACACCTCATCTTTTTATGAAGCTAATGACCAGCTTTAATTTTGCAAATTCAATATCCAGTTTCCCTTCCTTTTTTCCCCATTGAAAAATAGTCCCAGGTTGGTCATTATTATAGCTCATTATTTTAGATCTGGTGATAAAACTAAAACGACAAAAGCACACTACCTCAGCTTCTAGATTTTTGGTATTAAGGGTGAGAACATTCTTCCCTTACATTAGAACTCTGTGGCTCTGGGCATTTTTACATAATTATTGATTAACCTTGACCCATACTTTCTCAAAAAGTCATATGAACTGGATAGGATTGTGGTAGGAACAAGGTGATCATAAAATGTATCACCAAATTTGGACAGTTTTGCCTGAGGAAAAAAAAAAGAAAAAAGAAAAAAGAAGAAAAATTGCCAGGATGCTGGTACAATAGGTATAACAGACTCTGCTAGGGAAACCACACCAGAGCATGAGGTCACCCTGGGCAGAAACAACCTGAACCAGTGAACAACACTGCCTCCATTCCAATTGATTTCTAGTTTGGTTTTCCAGCATCTGCCTTTTTAATGTTTATGTAAATACTTGATTCAGCTTGACTGGAATTATTAAATGTTTACTTCACTTTTGATAGCAAAAAGTAAGATGATTTTTTACCTAGTGGTGTCATTGGACAGTGGTCTTCAAATTGGGATCTTTCCAACAATATGAGTGCAGGCAGTTGTTTGGATTTTAAGACAGGGCCTTACTATTTTGCCCAGGCTGGTCTTGAACTCCTGGGCTCAAACGATCCTTCTGCCTTAGCTCCCTGAGTACCTGGGAGTATAGGCACATGCCACCAAGCCTAGCTTACAGACAGTTTTAAATGGAGTTAATTTATAACTCCTCACCTACTATACTTACTCTTTGCTAGCATGACATTGATTATTCATTTGTTTATTTTTCTAAAATATCTTTTCTTAATTTAGTATCCATTTACCAAAAAAAAAAAAAAAATTTCTACCATTCATCTCCTTGGATATTTCAAATTATTGTTGTCTTGGGTGCCTTCATTAAGACCCCTTAATCCCACTATGGAAATTTTCCCCCTATTTTATACATATTTATGTAAAAAAGAAGCAGGAAATCAAAGATGGTATATTCGTCCCTGTAGAATGTTCTTAAATCAGATATACGGTAGATTATTGGTGATGAGACTGATGGCGATTTTCATTTAATGGCCTCATCTCTGCCAAACCCCTACTATTTTCAAAGAATACATTGCTATTGAGAAAATATATAGTTAAAGCAGTCAGCTTCAGCAAGAAATAATAAATTTTTAAAACAGTTTTTATTCACATATTTAATGTAAGCAATTTTTAAATGTTATTTTGAATCCTTATCCCTAGAATGCATCATTAAGAAGAAAGAAAAGAATCTGTAAACACTCAATGTAGTACAGATTTCTTACTCTAACATTTTGAAAAGTAACTAGAGTGCCATTCAGGACACCACATTTTTCAAATTATGGTGGGAAAAAGTTGCAAATGAAAGATTATTTATTTTAGATGTGATATGCCTTATTGAATATTGTAAGTAAGTCTTATTTTGTCAAGCCCTACCTTGAAATATTTATTAATTATAGGAAATCATCATCTTACTTTCAGTTTAATCATTAGGTGTTAAAGTATATTTTACTTCCTATTAGCAAACAAAAATTTAATGATAAGTGTTGGAATAATTATTTTACAGTAGCATATCTCATTTCTTCCAGTAAATACACAAAGAAATTTGATCGTTATTTCTAATTAAAATAATAAGGTTATTCTTATTTAATTTTTCCCAGAAGCTGAATGTCAGAGTTGAACACATGCATGAATATATTTTCTGAAAGACTACATTTATCATACTCTTTTATTCTTAATACATAATTTTTGTTTCCCATTACATTAAATTATTACAAATTAAGTAATGAGATATGACATAAAATTTACTCAACTTTAATTATTATGTTAAATTCACATCATTTAAAATTATTATTTTGAGACAGGGTCTCACTCTGTCGCCGAGGCTGGAGTGCAATAGCCCAATCACAGCTCACTACAACCTTGAATTCCTGGGGTCAAGGGATCCTCCTGCCTCAGCCTCCCTCCTGAGTAGCTAGGACTACAGGCATGCACCACCACCACCCCCAGCCAGTTTTCTTTTGGGAGACGAAGTCTTACCATGTGACCTAGGCTGGTCTTGAACTCCTGGCCTCGAGCAATCCTCCTGCCTCAGCTGCCCAAAGTGCTGGGATTACAAGTGCGAGCCACTGCATCCGGCCTGTTTAACTTTTTTAATAATTTATTTTATTAGGTACATTCTGGAATTTATTTCTCTCTCTCTTTTTTTTTAATATTCCTCAAATGCACCTTAACAGGCACATTTGAATTAAAAAAATAAAATGAAGCTTTTTCTCACATAAAATGTCTGATTTGACAAATTGGGATCGTAGTGAGAACAAACGTTAACTCTGAAGTTATGATGTCAGACAAGTCTCTAAAAACAGCTAAATCAGGAAGCTCTCGAATTTGACAAGACAAAAAGTTTAAAGCACATGAAAAATAAAATATTTTATTGGAAAAATTGCATTGTCAAAGGTGTTACAGTATTTTAGTGTTCCCAGTCAAACAACTCTGAGGCTACTAGGTTCAACAGATGCCTGTAAGTGAAACGAAAAATAGGCTTAATTAGTAGTGACTTGATCAGTCTTGGAAGAATCGGGGGATAACTTGGTGAAACCCCCTAAGAAGAAAATTGGCAATGCCTATTTCCTTTCGAAGTGGAACATTCATATACTCAATATGTCAGACTTCTACTCTGAGGTATGTACCCAAGAAAAACTCTTGCACATGTCCTCCCAGAGACCCATATGAGACTATCACAACAGCAGAAACCTGGAAATTATCTGATTACCCACTGTGGCAAATGGAGGAATAACACATAGCTACGTGTTATTCCCTCATTGACACAAACTACAGTAGTTGAAATGAATGAACTACAGCAATATGCCATAACGTAGGTGAATTTTGGCAACGAACTCTAAGTAAAACTTTTTTAAATAAATGCTAATCCTTTATGCAGATTTCTTCCATATATGATCTCAAAAAAGAGTAATTTTGG
>CAUYSK010036609.1:0-15573 GCA_963575035.1 Avahi laniger
AGACCAGTCTGAGTGAGACCCCCGTCTCTACTAAAAAATAAAAAGAAATGATCTGGACAACTAAAAATATATATATAGAAAAAATTAGCCGGGCATGGTGGCGCATGCCTGTAGTCCCAGCTACTTGGGAGGCTGAGGCAGGAGGCTTCAGCCCAGGAGTCTGAGGTTGCTGTGAGCTAGGCTGACGCCACGGCACTCACTCTAGCCCCAGCAACACAGTGAGACTCTGTCTCAAAAAAAAAAAGAATTCTTTTGTTCCCTTTTTTCCCCACCTCCAACCTTGGAGGTGTCTGAAACTTCAGTTAGTGACTTGAAGGGAGAAAGTGGACAAAGCAGCGAGAAGACGCCATACTCTCTTTGACCTCCGTCTAACCTGGGAACGGGAGAGTAGCTCTAAAGCAGAATGAAGTGGGAAGTTTTGCCTGTTATCTGGGACTAGGTTGTCTAAATGCTAATTTGAAACTGTTATTTGTAATCTACAGTGCCCAGAGCAATGGGGTCTGCCTAATTTTTTATCTATTAATAGAGGCAAGGGCAGAACTAATCCCATGGAGCAGGTAAACGAAGATGCTTTTATGATTGTGTCTTTAGTCCTGCTTGTTAAATACTACTTAAACTTATGATAATTCACAACTTTTATAAGAAATGGCTGCTAAGAGCTTCTCTAGAGGCCCAAACCCTTCTTCAGATCCCGTAAAGACACCAGCTCACCGTTACTCCTAGAAAGATTGCAAAGTATCCTTTTGTGAAGGTTGGGATTGAATTCTGTAAGTGGCCTCCCAGGTGCGGTATCTCTCAGCTTTTCACTAAAATACCTGTAAAGCAATAGGATAAAGTAAATATATCCTCCTGGATTCTGGTATTAAGTTTATCTGTCTTTCGCTGTTCTATGTAACTATATATATATTTTTTAAACAGATAATTAAATGTAATAATTAAAACAGTGAGCACTGGCTAAGAAAAAGATACAGAGATCAATGTAATGGAATAGAAAATCCTGAATCTGAGACTGAGACACACAAATGGGAGTAATCAGCATAGAAAGGGGGTGAATAGAGTAGAGGTCCTGGGATTGAGCCTCAGGGCACTCCCACATCAAGAAGAGATGAGAGAACAAGAAATCAAAAGGCATCACCCTTGTCGTAGAAGGGAAGCTGTGGTGTCCTGGAAGCCAAGTGAAGAAGAGCGTTGCAGCAAGGAAGTGAACAACTGAGTTCGATGCTGCCGATGGGTCAAGTAAGATGAGAACTGGGAATTGTTCATTGGTTTTAGCAACTCGAGAACCTTGATGGCCTCGACAAAGACAATTTCAGTGGAGTAAGTCCACGGCCTGATTAGAGTGAGTTCCAGAAAGAATGGTAGGACACTGATGATGGTGAGGGCAGACACCTCTTGCAAGGAGTTTGGCAGTGAAGTGGAGCAGAGAAATAGGCAGTGGCTGGAGAAGAGGGGTCCAGAGGGTTTATAATGAGAGGAAGTAACAGCATATTATTAGGATGCTGAGGGGAACGAGCTATTTGAAAGGAAACAAATGATGGTGCGGGAGAGAAAAAAATGAAACAGGGTGCTCAGACAGGCTAAATTAAGGATCAAATCTAGTCCACAAGTAGAGCATTGGCTTTAAGGAGACAGTTGCTAGTAAGTGGGAGCTTGTGAGGTCTTTGATTACTTCTGCATTTTCTCAATGAGATAGAAAGGTCATCAGCTGACAGTAAGGACAAGGAGATATGGGCGTTTTGGGGAGAAAGCCTGAAATAGTTCAGGAGAATCAATCAATGGACTAGGAAAACGCAGTGTGATTGCCAGCAGCAGCAAGGGACTACTTGAGGTCAGTCGTCATGAACTGAGAACAGTCATGGCGATCCTCCCTGGTCAACTTTAGCTTTGCAGACATAGCTGTGCCGCAGGAGAAAGCAGGATCTAACCAAGTTTTTACTTTTCCCAGCAATATATCAAGGCCAGAGATGGCAAGTTGGAGATGTATGAAAAAGAGCAACTTTAAGGACTGGTCAAGGAATTCAAATTGGTTAAGAAGAGGAATGAGGACTTCAAGGGAATGAGGAAAAGTGCAAAAACGGTATGACCAATAGATTGAAGGATTTGGTGGGATGAGGGAATTGCTAGTTAGGGTGTGAAAGGGCATGAGCTAGAAAAATAAGTGATGGTGGCCAGAGTTGGATGCTTGAAATTGGTATTAAGGAAGGATTATGGGCATTGTTAGTGACAAAAACTAGGATTTTATGAGAGTAAGTGGCCAATATAGTCTGGAGAACAAGATCATTGGAGAAAGAATGGAGAAACTAGAAAAAAATAATGTAAATAGACATTGAAATCAAGAATTGTAATGGAAGCACCAACGAAATGAATGACTCCAGGACTGAGGGTGAGAAAACAGGCTGATTTCCAGTGAGAGGCAGCAGATGGTATAGGCTGATACAAGATTCAAAGTGAGAAGTTTTAGAGAAAGTGGAAAGTGGTCTTAGAGTCGCATTGAGGATTAAGGAGAACATCTATCCTATCTGCGGGCCCCTTGGTGTGAGGGACGCGGGAGAAAAAAGTGACCTCCTGAAATTCCAGGGAAGTAGTTTCAACCAGAACAAGGAGGCAAACTGAAAGTTAAGAGAAGTTAAAGATTTTGGAGAATTTTACTGATGGCTGAATTTGAGTTTCCCAGGGCACAGTGGAAGTGTTTTAGGAGCTGGGGAAGGAATATGGGTCCAGAAAGGAGGATGTTAAGGGCCATAACATGAGGATTCTTGTGGTTATAAAATTAACAGGAATCTAGGATATATGAAATTCACTTTAACGGTTCTGAGGCATAAAGTTGTGACAAGGCTTTATATTGGGTGGTAGAAAAGGGTGGCAAGGTCTTTGCGGGAGCGCTGCAGAGTTCTGGGATGGCCCATGGATCCTTGTGATGGAAAAACTGAGGGGTGGTCTTCCTCAGAGCACACTGGGCTCAAAGCTGCCCTTTCCAACGGCGGTGTGGACTGAAGCTGGAAATGATGCAGCCTAACAGCAAGCGCAATGTACTCTCGTCTTGAACCCTCCTGGTAGATGTATGGAAACCAGGGATGAGAGAACCCTGAGCATTCAGGCATTAACAGCCAACACTGAGTGCTAGGGACATGAGAGTTATTATCATACTTGATCCTCAGAACAACCCTTTGAAATAGGTGCTGTTATCCCCATTTACAGATGAGAAACCTGATGCCTAATGAGATCATGATTTGTCCAACACTACACCCAGTTAAGAGGTGGAGAACAAATACGAAATCATCAGGCAGTCTCACTTCCAAGCAACTGCTCTTAAACTGTATGTCATCTGCATGGCAAGCTGGCTATTTTAAACCATCCTGGGATTAAAACTTGTTTTTTATCCCCTATTCATTTTTTTTAATCACAGATGTTACATTTGATCAAAAAGACTTTACAAGTGTTATAACAGAAGGCATTTGTTTGGGTTTTAATATTTGTTGATCTACTTGTCAAAATAAAAAATGAAACAGATTTGATAGTTGAGGGTATATGACTTCAAAATAGCAAGTGATAAACTCTGTTATAAACAAAAATTCTAAAGATTAACTTTGAAATAGAGTAAATGGAGTTTGCACAGGTCATGAATATGTGTCTTAACGTTATATAAATATTTGTGTGTTGAGATAAAATTTACAGTGACAACATCAACACATTACTCAAAAAAGCTCTTGGTGCTCACTTTGGTGAGCTCATCCACTAAAACTGGAATGATTCAGAAAAATTATGTATGGTTCTTCCACAAGGAAGAAATGCAAAGTCATGAAGTAGTCTGTATTTTTTTAAAAAGATATTAAATAGACAATACAACCAAATAAACCTTGACTGTACCCTGAACCAAAAAAAAAAAAAAAAAAGTGTATGCATGTGTGAGGACAACTGGAGAAATCTACGGGCTATACATTAGAGAGTATGGAATTACTAGTTTTCTTAGGTATCATGGGCTACTGGTATTATGGTCGTGCAGGTAAATGTCCATTCTAAGAAAACACATGTATTTAGGGGTAAAGGGTTCTTCTGATGTCCCAACTTAACTGTCAAATGGTTCACCCAAAAAATGTTTTTTATATACACACACAATACACACGTATACACATCTATACATATGTATATAAACACATACATATATGTATATATTTATATATACACGTATATGCACACATATATGTATATATACACACATATACATAGATAAAACAAACACATAAAGAAAACTAAAAAGGTTAACGACTGCTAAGTCTGGGTAAAGGTGCACGGGTGGTTCAATTTTTCTATGGATTTGAAATTTTTCAAATCAAGAAGTTGGAGAAAAGCATGTAAGGTTTTTAATAACTTTGTTCTATGAGTTAAAAAAGCAATATTTCTAAAGTAACATGTTACTTAATATACTGTGACTTTAAATAGATTTAACTAGGTTAAGTTTATATCTGTTTCATGTTCATGCCTATGAGTTTATATATTCGAATGGAGACACATCTAAAAATGGAAAATCAATAAACAGATAAGCACGACAAGTGGAGACACAGAGTCGAAAATCGTTGCTGTTGGGAAGCAAGAAATCCTTTGTGGAGAAAAGTGGGTGGGGGTGGGGGTATGAAACAGCACAGAGTGGAGAACGGCTGTTTTTCTGTGCAAGCTTGAAAACTATTGAATTTCTCAAATTATATGCATGTATAACCTCAATATTTGAAAGACTCCAATTAAAAGAACTGTTTTACTTTGCATTCTCGGTGTTTTAATGCTTAACATTAGAAGAAACAAAATGAGGCTGTTCGGCAAGGAACATTAAAAGCCCATTTTTTTATTTATGTGTGTGTGTGTGTGTGTGTGTGTGTGTGTGTGTATTTTTTTTCTTCTTACTAGGCACAAATCTACTATTGGCAAGAATTTCCACTCCTTTTTTTTCTCATGTAGTTATAATCTGAGAGAGAAAAAAAAAAATAAACCCCAAATTGCAAAATGTTATTCTCTATTTAGATATGGAAAAAAAAAATAGTATTCTTAAAGATGGTACCTAATAAGAGAAAAGCATATATTACTAAAAAAAGTATTCTACTAAATATTCAAAACTATCACTTTAGTGTTTGAAAAGGTGAAATTATGATAGTGTAGGGAACAAAGTGTTTATGTGAAAGTATAATCAGTTCATAGTTGGCCGAAATGTGATTAATATTTAATGAGATGCTATTAATACTATACTTAGGTTACAAGTGGCAAAAGCCTAAATCTCTATCCAGAGGTTAGTAATAAATTTGTGTGTTCTCTTTCAAAAGACAGAAGAACCAGTAATTAATAAAGACAAGTGTTCGGATTTATTTGGAAATTCACAGTTTCTAATGGCACTACAGCTCTGTAGTTACACACTGAAAGTCCTCTTTCCACAACACACAGATCATGTAACTTCCCGCTCTACATCTGCTCTCATCTGGACCTCTTTTCTAGGGGCTTCTATACAATCAGGCCCTCTTGCTCTGAATGGCTAATTGTGCAGAATGGAAAAAAAGTTAAATCTTCTAAAACATACTGTTAACCTAAAGCAGCAACTTAAACAAACAAAAAAGGCTTTAAATAAGTCACATTACAAATAATACCCAAGAAAGGTATTAGACATGTTTAAAAAGTTATTACTAAAAGTGCTCAATAAGTTATAACTTAAATTTCACAACACAAAATGGTCAATTCTCTCACTTTCAAAAAGAAACATGTTCCACTTTCACTCATTACTGTATAATCGCACACTGAGAAATCATTTAATTCAAATACAGTCATTGCTAATTATTTTTTAAAGAAAAAAACACAAATGAAGACAGACACATTGACATCACGCATGTATACCTCTGCACATTTGTAGCCAATACAAAGCAAACATCAAGGAATAATGATCTTTTAGACTTAACCAATTAGACAAAGCTTGCCAAACTCACTAGCTGGATCTGTGTATATGTACATAGGCAGTGATTATATCATATGAGACCTGGCTCATTTGCTAAATCTTCAAATTTTGTATTTGTAGTAATAGAAAACTGTGATATGAAACTCTGGAAGATTAGTGTTTACTGTGAACTTTTAAAATGTAGCTAAAGAAAACTTTTACAAATGGTGAAATGTGTTTAAAAGGTGAATTTATCAAAAATTAGTTTGCAAATACCAGTTATTTGCAAAAAAAAAAAAACCTTATAGTTGGTGTTTTTTTCCCCTCATTGAGTTAGTAACTAAGGAAAAAGTCTGAATAAGTTAGATGAAAATAAGATAAACAGCATCACCATTTACCTAAACCTAAAAGAACAGAATTTAAAAATCCAGTAAGTGTTTATTTCCAATGAGTTTGCTAAACAGAGTCTAGTTGGCAAGTCTTTAGGATTTTTAGACTGTCTGACCCACATTGCCGAGCTTCAGGCACAGACCACCTTAAAAGCCTTGTAGTGTTTGCAGCTTCAAAAACCTAACAAAGTTATAAAAGAAATCAAATGACAGAAAAGGTTCTCCCTCCTCTTCCAGTGGCATTATAAATAGACAAAAGGCACATAAATATGGGAAGGTGCAAGAAATAGGAACAAAGCTAAAGGAAGAGGTTTAGGCTTTCATTCCTATCCCACCCAAGGAACTGGGCTTCCAAATTACTTTTGTCCCAGTGATTAATATGTGAAAAAACATCTTTATAAAATGTCTACCATTGTCCTTGTAGGAAGTGATCAGCCTTGTAAAACTGCAGCTCATTAACCAAGATTGACACAATCCCATCTACTTTTTAAAAAGGCAGAAACCATAATTTCTGAATACTTTTCCCATTAATATTTTCTCCCTCCCCGAACCCTTCAAATACCACAGACTGTTCTTCAAAGAACAAAAAAAGTCTCCAGTAGGAAAAGTTCAATTAATTTTAGGTGTGTCCCGAGACTGCTGTAACACCGAATGTTCCCACGGCGATCTCTTTGTTTCCTTTGATTATGTCATGAAGACTCGGCAATGATCCCGACTTAGTCTGTATTAGAGTTTTTATCAATTTTCCTTGGTCTTGGACTTTGGATCGCCTTCGTTTTAAGGCCCTCTTCTCAGTTTTTGTCTTTTGAGACTGTCCATTGCACAGACTTGTGCAAGCTGAAATGCCACAAAAATAGGACTCTTCTGACTGTGATGAAGTTTCTGAGCTTCCTTCAGATGGAGGACCCTTATAAGAAGAGTGATAAACTTCCCCCATATTAGAAAAATCTCTCTGGTTCGTAAAGGGCTTCCTTCCTTTTATGTCTCCATTGGCTATAGGGTGCAATGAATCTGCAGACTTTATGGTCTCAATTTTTTCAATTTTGTACTTGCAGCGTTTCTTCTATAATACAAGTAAAACAAAGGTTAGGAAAGAGAACTCCCATAGTTACCTTATCAGACATCTAGATAGCTGAGCTAATGGAGAAAAGTGCCACCTCCCGGTGAAAAGTAAAACAGTATTACAAACAGCATATGTAGACACACACACAGTCATGTTCTGTACAGCTACTATCATCACCTTCCCATTTTATAAATACTATTCACTCAAAACTCTTTCAATTTCTTACCTGCTACCTGTGATTCAGGGAGTAATTACTAACATCTGAATACATACTATGTGCCAGATATTGTACAGGCTGCTTTCATGTATATCCTACTAACCCTGAAAGGTGGGTATTTTATCCTTGGTTCCTAAATGAGAAAAACCAGGGTTCAGAGGTTTAGCTCCTTGCCCAAGTTACAAAGTGGTAAGCGGCTTGGTTGGAATTGAATCTTAGGCTATTTGACTATAAAGCCCAAGTTCTTTCCCCTAGAGATAATTCTTACTAATCAAAATCAGTATAACTTAATGTGAAATTATTGAAATAGTGCAGGCACTGTGCCTGGCATGTATTAGATACTCAATTAATAATGACTACCATCCAAGGATCAGCAAACTTTTTCTGTAAAGGACTGGAGAGTAAATAGGCTTTGCAGTTCACATAGTGTCTCCCTTGCATATTCTTTGTTTTATTTTATATCCCTTTAAAAATGAGAAAACTTCTTGGCTCCTGACTCATACAACAAAATAGGCCACAGGCCACATATGGCTTGTGGATCACAGTGTGCTGATCCCTATAAACATTTATTTACACCATTACCATGATTGAAAATAAAGATAAGTTAAGGATTACTTAAAGGTTATGTTAAACCTTTCGACCTATTTCTTCACTTACTACCACATAACATACCAATTAACTTTAAACAAAATATTACCTTTTTTTCTGGAGAGAACTTAAGAGGTTCTACAATGTACAAATCATTTGGATCTACTGAAAGAAAAAAAAGCAGATGTAAAATGAAAAGTGGATTATGTTACAATTAAATACTAAATGAAAAAATCATCCCTTAGTGATTTAATTAATAGAACCAATTAATTTATATTTATACCAAGTTAATTATATATTTATGCATTTTAAACTAGTAAGCCAAAAGAGGCAAGGTGGGAAATGGTACCATTTTTATTTTAGATCTTCAAATAACTGAACTTCCTTGTTTTTTTTTTTATTTCAGCATACTGTGAGGGTACAGATGTTTAGGTTACATATGGTGCCCTTTCTCCCCTCCCCCCCATCTTGTTAAGTTCTTACACTTAACAAAAGCAACTTAATGATACATAACTATACTTGCTTAAGTTTTTAACCAATATCTCGTTATCAACCAACACAGTAAGGGTTTTTCTTTGGGCCCTACTTTCTTACCTGATGAGAAAAATAATATTTCTGGATAAGCTAACACCAAACCTACAGATCATTTAAATATTTCCGAAAAGACTAAACTCTACATTGTGTTGAAAAACTGGATTAACAATTTGCAACAAGCAGCTGTGATCACATAAGGAAGCCAGTTAAGGGAACACACATATAAAAAGAAATCCAAGAATTTTTTTTCTAATTGTTTATTACTATGATCAAAACTATAAACTCCAAAATCTAAAAATAGCTTGAAACATGCAATATATATAACCAAGTAATAATAAACAAACACTTCTGGCATAGTAAGAAAATTAGATCTATTAGTTTTAATTAAAAGTTTCTAAGATTTCATTACTTTAAGCACATTCAGGATACCCCTAACCGATCCCCACACTGACAAGATAAGCATACATATAAAATAGGGGCCATGAGACTTTAGTCCTATTCAACCCATTAAAAGTAAACAATTTAGGTAAGACAGAGACAGAAATTTGTAAGTAGCAAATTTAGCATAAAACCTTCACTCACATACAGGAAATTTCTTAATTTAACACAATTCAACCAATTATAATTTTTTACATTATACCTTGGAGATTCTTCAGAAAGTCTTCAAATACATGAAAACATCAAAACATTCCTCTAAACAGTCATTTCTATCAGATTACTAATCTTAAATTGCTTTTTAAAAAAATCACGATGTCTACTTCTAGGAATGGTTATGTTATTCAGATCAACCTCTCCACTAAAAGCAACTATGATGGGTTTTAAAAAAAATCACCAAAAGCATTTAAGAGCTGCCAAGAAAGTAAATAATCCCTAGGTCAAAACTGAAAGACAAGTAGGAACTCAGGCAGTCAAGTGAAACACAGAAGTCATTTTGGTTCTGAGAGCATTTGCCAATGCAAGAATATACGAACTCTGGTTCTGACAGTGTCAGAAGGGAATAGATCAGAAATCAGATTCCAGGGCCCATCCTAAGTAGCAGTCTAATAAGATACCCTCTCTCCCTCTACACAGGAAGCTTAGCCTCCCAAGGACTATATCCTCAGGGAAAGAATGAAACCATTCATGGACTTGCAGGCCAAACTCCTATCATCCGGTGGTACAATAAACCTCAAGCCAGGAATGTCAAGTGTTATATGAATGTAAAGTGAATACAAATTCCCTCTGGAATAAGAACCTATAGCCCGCAAATTATCCCTACAAATAATTTCTCGAAGAGAAGGAGTAGCACATACAGACGAAACACATCTTGAGCAAGAGCCTACTTACAAAGACAATTAATGAACAGATTCACAAAAAAATAAGATGTTAAAACTATCAAACACAAATTATAAAGACAATTATGTTTACTATGTTTAAATAAGAAACAAGCTTGAAAATATCTGCAGGAAATCTAAAATAAGAAAAAAAGACCTGTATGTTTAAAAAAACTATAAACGTAACTCCCAGAAATGAAAAAAAAAAAAATATAACTGAAATTAAAAACTCAATGAATTAATTTAATAACAGACTAGACACAACTGACTGCTGGCCTGAAAGACAGATCAGAAGAAATCATTCAAAATACAGTAATAGCCAGGTGCGGTGGCACACATCTGTCATCCTAGCACTTTGGGAGGCCAAGGGGGAGGATCGCTTGAGGCCAACCTGAGCAACACCATGATACTCCATCTTTACAAAAAATAGAAAATTTAGCCAGGTGTGGTGGCATGCTCCTGTAGTCCCAGGTACTCATGAGGCTGAGGCAAGAAGATCACTTGAGCCCAGAAGTTGGAGGCTGCAGAGAGCTATGATGATGCCACTGCACTCTAGCCTGGGCAACAAAGCGAGACTATCTTAAGAAACAAAACAAAAAAACCAAAAAAAACCCAAAAATAAAAACACAGCAAAAAAAGGCAAAAAGATGGAAAGTGGACAAGACAAAAAGGGTATACAGGGAGGACTAACATGTTTAATTAAATTCAAGACTCTAAAAGAGAATGGGGCAGAGGCAGTATCTGAAGGGGAAAAATGATGGCTGAGGATTTCCCAATACTGACAAAAGATACCTACCAATCCAGAGATTCAAAGGGCCCAAGAAATCTCAAACAGGATTAAAGAAAGAAAAAAAAAGAATATTTCAAGTTTAAGGGAACTAATGACAAATTAAAGATCTGAAGAATAAAGAAATTAGTAGATGTGTGGGTAAATTTACATAAACATTAACTGTAAAAAGTAATAATGCCTTATTGAGTTAAAATTAAGCAAAAAAGAAACAGAACTAATAACAAGAATAATAATACATAAATCAGGTTGGAGATAAGTAAGAGATCTTTAAGATCTTTGTATTGTATAGGAGGAGGTAAAAGTATTATTTAACTTTAGATTTTGATAAATATGTATAGTTTCCAGGGTAACCAGTAAAAGAACAAAAACAGCATATAACTTCCAATCTATTGACAATAAAAGGGAAATAAATACTTCTTCCCCAACAAAAAATCTTAATGAAGAAAAGGGGAAAAAAAGAACAGACAACAGGCAAAAGATAACACCTTTGCACTAATAAATTTTAACATTCGGATGAAATGGAGCGAGTTCCTGAAATTTGTAATTTAAAGTGACAAGAAAACCCAATTCCTAGAACCTGAGTTAAAAGTCCAAAATTCCTTTTACAAAAATTCCAGACCTACATATCTTTACTGATTCAAAAAAGAAATAAGCTCCTCCTGAGAACAGGGAGAAAAAGGAACAGCATTGCCTATTTAACTTTTATAAGCCTTTTATATCAAAACTGAACATGAGAAATAAAACATTTCATGCCAATCTTATTCATGAATAATAGATGCAAAATTCTTAAATAATTATCAAACATAATTATACACATAACATATACAGTACAAAACTCATACACATATATATCATGATCAAATGATATTTAAGAATGCAATAAAAGTTTAACATTAGAAAACAAATTAATGTAATTCATTTCCATAATCTAACAAAAAATGATCACCTCCAAAGATGCTAAAAAAAAGTATATGGCAAAATTAAACAGATTCATGGGGAAGGGGAACTATTAGCAAGCTAGGAATAGAGGAGAACTTCCTCAGATAAAGGGTTATCTACAAAACATCTATGGCAAATATAATACTTAACAGTAAAACACTGAAAGCTTTCCCTTTGGGAATAAGACAAAGATGCTTGTCAACCACTTCTACTTACCACTGCTGAAAATGTTACCATCACACTTAGGAAAGCAAAGGAAATAAAAGCTATAAGGATTGGCAAAGAAGAAACAAAATTGTCTTTATTCTCAGAAGATGTACCTGAATTGACAGAAAATCCAAAATAACCTACAAATGAACTACTCCAGTAAAACATTGTTTATATTAAATGTAAAAATCAATATAAAAATCTAGAGACTTTTGCTTTCTGGTCCAGAACGTAGGATGCATAGAGGATGCCACTTTGTCCTAACAAGTAAAAAGCTGAACAAACTGAAAAACCAACTCTTCTTAGATCTATCAGAGATGTGAGGTCACAGGGCAAGCTATTACCCACAGACAGGTGGATACAGAGAATCACAACCTACTGGAGCAGAAATCCAGAAGCAGACACCTCTGAGGGAACCAGCACCTTGGTATGGAAACCCAAATTGTAACTGATGAATTGCTGGAGGCTCAGTGCCAACAAGACTGTGAGTTAAATGCTCCAGGGGGACTGAGTCATGGCCAGGTGGGTGGCCTCACACTTTCATGAATTTTATTTCCAGGAGCACAACCGTCCTTACCATTTTCAAATATACTAGAGTATTCTGTTCTTCTTAACAAGGCCTGACCTCAGGAAAAATTATTTTACCAGAGTCTAATATGCTAGAGTTTTAACAGAGCCTAACCTGGGCAAAGAGAAATACTAGCAAACTTGTCCCACCTAGGTGGGGTTGGGGGAGGACTGAGAAGCACTGGCAAAGGTCACAGTCCAGGGCACAGGCTCACCAAAAGACTAAGACCTAATCATAGGCCTACAGAATGCTTCCCCTGACCCCACCCCTGACCACCACATATTACTAAAGGCCTATTTACCCTTCCAACAAAAAATTGTAAGGAATACTTAAAGGGAAAAAACACAGTTTGAAGAGACTAAACAAGCACTGGAACCAGAGTCAGCAATGGTAGAAATGTTGGGATTATCAGACCAGGAATTTTTTTTTTAATTATGATTAATATTATAGGGGGAAATAACCTTGATTTTTTTCTGTCAAAGTGTCAGAAAGTAATACACTTCTATACATCTTATTGTGCCTGACTAGTCCACCGACTCTAAACATTTACTACACTAAGAGCCCCCTACCTCCTCTTCCTTTGTGTCTTAATAACATACCTTAGCCAGTCAGATAAGAACAAAATTATGCAGTCAAAATCCCGGCCAATGAAATGAGACACAGCCATAGGTCTGCGTTAGAGATAAAAGTTAAAAAAAAAAAAAAAAAAAAAAAAACCCTATAGTGCACACTGGCTGGTTACTCTGACTGCCGCTAGCCACACTTCTGATCAAAAATAAAGGTTTTGCCTTGCTAAGACAATTTATAGTGTCTATTTTCTTAACAATACCGTGGGTCATTTCCAACAATATGCTAAAGGCTTTAAATGAAAAAAATAGACAACATGCAAGAACAGATGGATAATGTAATCAGAGAGATGAAAATTCTAAGAAAGAATAAAAAATAAATGCTAGAGATCAACAACATGATAACAGAAATGAAGAATGCCTTTGACAGACCCATTAGTAGACTGGACATGGCTGAAGAAAGAATCCTTGAATTTGAGGATATGACAATAGAAACTTTAACAAAACCTGAAAAGCAAAGAGAAAAAAAGGATTGAAAAGATAGAACCAAGTATCTAAGAACTGTGCAATAATTATAAAAGATATAACATAAACACAAGGAGAATATCAGAAAAAGAGGAAGGAATAGAAGCAATATTTGAAGCAATAATTACTGAGAATTTCCCAAAATTCTTTTGGTTTCTTAAGTCAGATGTAATTCTTATCTTTGCTACACTACTCTTCAAAAGTGAAGGAGAAATATTTTCTCAGACAAGCAAAACTTGAGGAAATTTGTTGCCAACAGACGTGTCTTGCAAAAAATGTTAAAAGAAGTTTTTCAGAGAAAAGGAAAATTATATAGATCAGAAAACCGGATCTACATAAGATAGAGCATTGAAAAAGGAAGATAAAACAAAAACTTTTTATTTTTCTCATTCTTCATTAATCTAACACAGCGGTCCCCAGCATTTTTTTGGTACCAGGGACTGGTTTCACGGAAGACAATTTTTCCATGGGAGGAGAGGTGGAGTTAGCTCAGGCAGTGATATGGCCCAGTTCCTAAAAGGCCACAGACCGGTACCAGGCCATGGCCAGAGGTTGGGGACTGCAGATCTAACAGATAACAGTTTGTTCAAAATATTACAATAGCAACATTGTATCAACTGTGCTTGTGTGTGTTTGTGTGTGTGTGTGTGTGTGTATGCACAAGCCTATGTAAAAGTGAAATGAATGACAGCAATGATACAAGGGATGAGAGGGAAGTCTTAGGATTATTTTGTTAATATAAGGTACTCACTCACACTACTTGTGAAGGGATATACTGTTATTTGAAAGTACACTTGGATTAGTTGTAAATATGTATTAGAAACTCTATAGCAACCACTAAAAAAGTAAAAATGCTCATTTAAAATCACAAAAGGCAGAAAAAATGTAGAAAACAAAAACAGGAAAAAAGAACAAGGGCTACAAATAGAAAACAGTAACAAATGTGGTAGATATTAAGCCAACTATAGCAATAATCATTTTAAACATCAATAGTCTAAATACACCAATTAAAAGGTAGAGATTGTCAGAGTGAATCAAAAATCAAGACCCAAATATATGTTGTCTATAAGAAAACCACTTCAAATAAAAAGATACATACAGGTTAAAATAAATAAATGTAGAAAGACATACCAGGCGAATATAAACCAAAACAAAGCAGGAGTAGCTGTATTAATTTCAGACAGAGCGGCCTTCAGATAAAGGAAAGTTATCAATGATAAAGAGGGGAGTAACATAATGATTAAAGGGGTCAATACTCCAAGAACACATAACGATCCTTAATGTGGATGCATCTTACAACAGAGCATCTAAATACGTGAGGCAAAAACTGACAGAACTGCAAAAAGAAAGTGATGAATCCAGTATTATAGTCAGAGACTTTAACATCCCTCTATCAGAAATGTATAAATTCAGCAGGTGGAGGCTCAACAAGGACATGGAACTCAATAGCACCAAAATCTATTATATTTCTACATATGAGCAACACACACACACAACAACATAGATATACAATGTTCTTCCCAAACTGATTTGTAGAGTCAAAGCAATCTCAACAAAAAGCCTAATGCTTTTTTGGTTGGATGAAACATTTAGTAGTTGATTATAAATTTACATGGAAATGCAAAGAGCCAATCATGGCCAAGAAACCCAAGATAATTGAATATCCATATAAAATGTTATATTGGAACCCCTATCTAATACCATACGCACACAAAAAAAATCAATTCCAAATTGCAAAGATGTGGCAACAACCCAAGTGTCCATCAATACATGAGTGGATTAATGAAATGCGGTATATGTACACCATGGAGTACTATTCAGTTTTAAGAAACATGGTGATATAGCACCTCTTGTATACTCCTGGATAGAGCTGGAACACATTCTACTAAGTGAGGTATCCTAAAAATGGAAAGACAAACACCACATGTACTCACCATCAAATTGGTATTAACTGATCAACACATAA